>VDFB02288130.1:0-119469 GCA_007258455.2 Sequoia sempervirens | reverse complement strand
GTTAGCCAAATTTCTTGCATTTGCAGCTAGGGAGCGATCCAAAGGGAATTGCATTCTGGATTCCCACTTGCTCGAATGAAGTGCAAGGTGTCACCATTTTCCATGCTCCAAATGGCGTGTTCTGCTTGTGCCATGTGTCTTTGAGTTTGTTATGCTTTTAGGGTTAGGGTTTATCAAATTTGATCTTGGCCGTTGATTTCAAATTTAATCTTGGCCATTGCTTTGTAATTGGGGTGCCTATATAAACCCCATTCATTTCATTTATTCAGGGAGAGACTGATGAGATTGTTGCAATATTGCTGTTTAAATAATAAGTGGATTCAAAGTTGAGCATTTATTATTTCTATGAGCCCGCATGGTTTCATTGATTTCTTCAAAATAGAGTAAATTTGTTTTCAAGTATTTTAGATGAATGAAAGATTGATAGTGTTGGAAAAGTGGAATTAGTTCATACCTTTTTCAATTGGATGATTTTCAATTTGATGTGCAAGGTTAGTCTGAACATTAAAATTGCTTAATTTGAGTTCTATTATCTATATGCATTGGTCGAATTGATGGTGATATAGTGTAATAGGATATCTTTCGTAAACCCTTGAAGATTGCACCGTCTTTGTCTAGTTGTAGTGTCGTGCTTGGCGAAGCAAAGACTGGTTTAAATTCCATTATCCAGCATTTGTCTCCGAAGTTCATAGGATTGGTTCTGCATAAGTCTAGTTCCCTTACCCTCACCCTTTTTTCTTATTTATTTTATCCTAAACTGAAAATTCCAAAAAACATAAGAGCGTTCAACGTTACATCAATCCAACTCCCTACTTTGAGTAAGTTCCTCATTACAAAGTCCCTTTGTGAAACCAGCATATCACATCATCCATTGAGCTTGTCCATCCCCCAAACCGGAACATTGGAATTACCGTATGATCTTTCTAGCAATCTTAGCATAAGAGGTAATTTTTCAAGAGAGGATAAAGCTGCCTTTGGGCATTCTTTTTTTTTTCTTTATCCTAAAGTGTTGGGTGTGTCACAAAACACGCATCAACAGGATCCTGAGTACGAAGAACAAAACATAGTTGCTAATGCTCCCATTCCTGCAATTCAATGGTCTCAAAAGGAATCCGTCTTCATCTTTGATAGATTTCAATCAGTCTTGGCGAACACCAACTCTTGGCTCAAAAGCATAGGTGTCAAGACTATCAAAATCAAAGTTAGAGCTGAAGATGATCCAGCTGGTCCTAGAGGATTGAAATCAGAAATCAGGGAACAATCAAAAGAAGGAGCTTCCTCTTCAAGTACCAGAATCAAGCTGAAAGTAAGCAGAGCTCCAGAACAACCATTGGATAGGGAAACACTAAAGGGTAAGGAAGTCAACGAAATGCAGATTCAGGTATTAGATCAACAAGAAGAAGGCGAAGTTCTTGAGACCTCTGCCATTCTAAGTGAGATAACTCCTCACGTTGAAGCTCCAATACCAGAATCAGCCATATCTCCTATGTCCCCTATCGACAGTGATGTTGATTCCTTTTCCACTGTTTTTGTTCCTTCTATTCCACCACAAGAGACTTGTCATCAGTCTTCATCTGTAACAGATACTCCCATGATGAACTTGCCTAGTAACTTCAAGAGTATTTTTGACATAAATCCAATCTTTTCAGCCATGTCAGAAACAACTCTTCTAGAAATTGATACATCTGTAACAAGCTTTGATTGTTTCATAGCCAATCCTAGTTGTAATTTGTCTTTTGCACAAAACATAGTTGCTGTACAAACCGAGGCACCTCCGAGAATTTCTGTTGTATCACAAACTGAGCCCATTTCTACAGAGACTGCAGTTGCCATTTCAGATGTGACAACTTTGGATCTTCCTCCATGGTTAAATTCAATTGCTCCTAAGAGAAAGAAACAGGCAGTATCTCCTGATATTTTTGATTTCCGAAAATTGAAGAAATCAAAACCAGTGATTGCAAAGAAAGCCAAAATAGTCTCACAGGTTTTTGTTGACAGCAACAGAATGAAATATGCTGAAATTGCAGAGCCCTTAGTTGATAAACCGCATGAAGAAATGCAGGTATCTGACTACAGATTCACAAGAGTCGAATTGGGCAAGCAGACTCATGCCAATATGATGCAGGATGCTCAGAGTTCAGTGACAATTCTGACACAAAGCTATAACGAACTCTTAGCTAAAAAGGAAAAACTCAAAGAAGACAATGCTCAGCTGGTTTCAGTCATTCAAAGGATTACAGGATCATCAGAGGCAGTTGATTCTCTATCTACAGCTCCTCCAAATGAATCAGTTAGACAATTAGAAAGAATTGCGCAAAAGGCCAAGGCAATTGATTCATGGATAACTCAGCTAATTGAGCAAAGTATTCCAATGATTGAGAAGATGTTGCAAGTTTTCAAAAATGTCAGAATAGCAAAGATAAAACTGAATCAAACTTTAGAAGCCTTCAAGCAAAGTTTGGAAACGCTTGAAAAAGATTTAAAAATCTGGCATGAGATAGATCAGGTTAAGTTACAAATTCTATGCAACAATTCTATCTTGCCAAACAGAGAAAAGTACATAGAATTTGAGGAACTTATGACAAATAGATCATTGGTCATTCAAGATCTTATCAAAGATATCCAAGCCACTTTAGAAATGAATGATGAAGTTCAGCAGGATATTCTTTCAAATTTTGAAAAGATCTCATGCACGGTTTTGAATCAAGAAAATGAATTATTTGAAGTCGATTCAGCGACTTCAGACATGGCAGCCAATCTTCACAACAAATGGAATCAGAGTAATTTTCTATGATCTCGACTAAAAGCTTATCAATCATCGATAATCCTTGAGAAAATGCAAACTTCTTATGAAGAGCATAGATTGGCGACTATTAGATACTTTGATGTGATTTTGAAGACCGTTGCAGTGGCTAAGAACACGTTGGGTCCTGATCCAAATGAGTTGAAGATCATCATCAGCAAATTCTTATCTTTCAAAGATAGGAATGAAGCAGACAAATTTAGATTCATTTTATGTACTTTACTCGACAATATATATGAAACAAATTTTGCAATTGCAGTGTTCTTTCCTTTGCACTTTCAAAATGTAATTACATGAAAAATCTTACAGACAAATCACAATTTGATTGTAATTTTGAATGTCGACGCGAATTAGTTACCGTTGAGATTTTCTCAAGTTTGTTGAGATCCTCCCACCTTTTCTCCGTGACCTTCCTCCCATAAATAATTTTGAGGGGTCTATTGTAATCATTTATCTTTTTAGCAAGCAAGAAAACTCAGAATTTTGTACCTGCCCTTGTTTTTAGTGGGAATATTGTGAATCATGATATCAAGAAGTCGGAATTTCAGACTTTGAGCTGAATTCTTGTTTTGCATCCTAAATGTTCTTATGTCATTTTGGATCATTATTATTTTGTGATTACTTGAAAATTGTTGAAGATTGCTGAAGAGAGATTCGATTTAAATATCTGCAGACTTTGTGCTGTAAATGTGAGAATTGAATTCATAGTTAGTGTTAGAAATAGAGAAGAATTATAAGTCTTTGTGCTCATAGTATTTCTATCTAGGATAGTAAATAGATACTTCATAATTACAGTCTTTGAGCTGTTTTATGTTGTATATTTTCATAAAGTAATCGTTTTGAAAAAGGTTGATAGGATTTCATTCTTCAAGACTTTGTGCTTATCGAATTGTTTTCCCGTCCCGGAGGAAATAACGGAAGTCTTTGTGCTTTCAGGAAACTTTATTTCCTTTCTCTTTATTTCACTGCACAACTGTTGTAATAAGTTTTAGTAACATTTACTGTTTCTTTTCTGTGAAGAGAGAAGAACATAATCTTTCCTGAAACAAGAGGAACGATTGCTGTCCTACCCATATCAATTTTATTTTGTTTAAAGGGGGAGCCTTCCCTAAATTAGGAGAGTTCAAACTCACGTGCTGTGGTTGAAATCTCAATTTTGTACGCTTTCACGAGAATACAAAATTTCCAACCAACAGTTTTTGGCGACTCCGCTGGGGATACGAACGCATTTGAAAGTCTCTCACTTTCTTTTGAAGTCCAGTATTCTTAATTTGTTTACTTGTTTCTGTTTTAGCTTCTACACTGGAAGGAATCCGTTATTACGTTCGTCGAAAGAAGGGACAAAGTTCTCAAGAAATATCTCCAGGTGAACAAGCTAGGTTTGAGTTGCTCACTAGTATATCTTCCCTTTCACGAACTACTAGCTTCCCTCCGTCCAATAAGAAAAAGCCCATCCCAAGTGAACTTTCAGCCTTTTTCCTCAAGCCTTTGATTTCAGTTGTTCCTACTATTCAAGCAATGGCTCAAGGTCCATGGGGAGCAACTTTTGCTCCTTTAAATCTTACTCCACCTCTTCATGCTCTTCCGCAAGGCTCACGCAAGAATCTGCCTAAGTTTTATGGAGATGGTAAGCAGCACCCCGATGAGCATATCAAGGCTTTCTCAATGGCTTGTGGTGTTCTAGGAGTAGAACATCAAGATGTTGCTGTACGCTTGTTTGTGGAAACTCTACAAGGAATTGCAGCTGATTGGTTTTACAATTTGAGAGCCGGTGATATCACTAGTTGGGATACCCTCAAGACTAAGTTTGAAGAACGCTTCAAGCCCGCTGAAGATGAACACGCATTGCTGGCCCAGCTGACTCAAATGAAGAGGGACACACATGAGAATATGCGTGAATTCATTGCAAACTTTAATAAACTTGCAAACAGAATTCCTATTGATTCTCAGCCTACTCCTGCAAATCTCAAGTGTTTCTTCATCAACACTCAGCTGCAAGAAGTCAGTTTTCTGTTGAGAAGGGCAACTCCAACGACTTTGGCACATGCTCAAGTTTTTGCTACAGAAATTGAAGATGATTTGATCTTAGCTAGGAAAATCCGGAAGGATCCTAATCGATTCAAAGGAAGTTCCATTTATGAGTCTTCTACTTCAACTTCTACTGATCCTATGGTACAGAAGTTGGCTAATGAGCTTCTCGCTTTGAAAAAGCAAGTTTCACAAGCTTCTTTTGCTGCTCCATACAAGGATATTCCTAGGAGGACATATCCAAATTCTGCTTCTAACTATGCTGCCAGAAATCAGAATAAATTGCCTCCTCCTCCTGAGAGGCTTGCACTTGAAGCACCTCCAAAGAATACAGCTGTTGGTTATTATGAAATAGATCGAGAAGAACTATCTTCCAATGATTTCCAAGCGGAAGATGAAGCTGTCTTTAATCAAGAAGATGAAGAGGCAGCTGGCGACTCCACAATACGATACATGCATTATGATGATTCGGCTGAAACTGAAAATGTTGAGAGTCAAGCATATGCTGTTATCACAAGATCCCAGACTCGGTTGGCTCAAAAGGATGAAGAAGCAAAGGTGAAAAACAACGTTCAGTTGCCGGTGACCATTGCTAAGAAGGGAATGCCATTGCCTACCTTGACTAAGGATTCTTCAAAAAATCAAGTAAGCAATTCTCCTTCTGTTCTTTCTAGTGAACCTAAGACTAATGTATCTAATCCTAAAGTGCCAGCTGAGAATATATCATCTACGTCTCTTGCAAATTCTTTCCAAGCTTTTGATATTATTGACCATGCTAGGAAGACTAAGATCCAAATGTCTGAGGTTGAGTATCTTCAAGCCAATCCTGATCAGCTTGAGAGATTGGTTAAATTTGTTAAAAGTAGTGAAACTCGTCCTGTTTCAAATAGCCCTATTATCCAAGAACCTAAGAATCTGCCCAATAATTTGGTTATCATCCCATCCTTAGTTCCAGGAAAGATAGATCCTTTCTATATTTCCTTGCTTATTAATGGTTTCAAATTAAGTAACTGCATTATAGATTCTGGTCCTTCGGATAATGTCATGCCAATCAAGGTTGCTGATTGCCTTGGATTAACTCTTACCAAAACCTTTGGTAATTGTTATTCTATGGATAACAAACAAGTGCCTCTTGTCGGGCAAATCAAAGATGCACAATTCGCCTTTGCAGCCTTTCCTGAGAAAAAGATAAAGATGACTGTTCTTGTTGCGGACGTCCCAGCTTCTTATGGAATGCTCCTTGGACGTAATTTTTGTAAAGATGTAGGAGGCGAGCTCAACATGGATATGACAGAGGCCAGAATTCCTGTGAAAGGTGTTGTGCAAAAACTTGTTCCTGAAAGAGAAACCAAGTTTACAGTGGAGAAATCTGATGATCCTCATGCTCAAATTCTTTTTGAATCAGCTGGTTTCGGGAACTATTATCTCCATATTGATGAGATTTCTGAGTTTGCTGAAGATTGGTGTTCTGCTGATTCTTCAACTCTTTCAGCAAATGAAAGAAGTTCTAATAATGGAGAAGATTCAACGCTAGCTGAATATCCCCTTGATCGTATGATAGAAGATGCTGAATCTTCTACTACAGAAAAAGATGTTGAACTTCTTCCTCAAGATGAAGAAAATCAGTCTTCTCCCATGGAAGATGAGAACACTCTTTCTTCTACTTTTGAAGTAGGAGAATCCAGCAGTCTTTATATTAATGATGATTCTAATGATGTTTGGATTCTCGAGTTTGACGGCAGTTGTGCTACTAATGGATCCGGAGCTGGTGTGGTTCTGATTTCTCCTAAAGGTCAAATCTTTCCATATTCTTTCAAATTGCAGTTTGCAAATACTAATAACACTGCAGAGTATGAAGCTCTCTTACTAGGTATGAGTGTTGCACTTCAGAGAGGAATTAAAAATTTGCATGCTCAAGGAGATGCGGAGTTGATAATATGTCAAGTAAGGAATATTTATCAGACAAGGAATGATAGACTCCGACATTACCGTAACTTGGTATGGGAGAACATTCAAGATTTTGATGCTTTCAGCATCTCAGTTGTTCCAAGAGAATTCAATGACAGAGCAGATTCTCTTGCTGTTTCAGCAACTCTCCTTATTCCTCATCTTGATTTTAATCAAGATAAGTATATTGTTGAAATAATCTGCAGGCCTAGTGTTCCAGATAATTGGGACCATTGGCAAATTTTCAATGATGATAAACAGATTATTAACTTTTTACAAGTTGATGATGGTTTTAATAATCTGTATTTTGAAGGTAGCAATTCTTCTTCTTCTTCAGATTCTATGTCAGATTACTTGGTCCGAATCAGATGGAGAAATTCTGCAGCTAAAGGGGAATAAAATTCCTAAGGGACTGGTGTCTCTGGAAAAGCTTTTTGACAAGCATGACCGATATATCAAAAAGCAGCAACAAGTGAATTCAGATTCTCCTACGGGGTATGACAAGTACAATATTGGGTCTGAAGAAGATCCCAAGATGGTTAACATTGGTAATAGTTGTACTCCAGAGGAGAGAAATCAGATTATTCAATTGTTATAGCAGTACAGAGATGTGCTAGCTTATTCATATGATGATCTGAAATCTTTTCAGTCAGGAGAAGTTCAGCATGAAATCCCTTTGAAGAGTGATGCAGCTCCTTTTAAACAAAAGCAGTGCCAGTATAATCCCAAAATTTCTGGCACTATCTATTCAGAAATCCAGAAGATGCTAGACGCACAAATTATTTTTCCCATTCATCATTCGACTTGGGTAGCCAATATAGTTCCAGTACGCAAGAAGAATGGAGAAATTCGCATTTGTGTGGATTTTCGGAATCTTAATCAGCAATCATTAAAGGATAATTATCCTTTGCCTATAATGGATCAAGTGCTCCAGACAGTGACAGGTTCTCAAATGATGTCTATGCTGGACGGATTTTCAGGCTACAACCAAATTGAGGTAAGTGAAGCTGATAGACATAAAACTGCTTTTACTACTCCATGGGGTACTTTTGCATATCGTAGAATGCCTTTTGGATTAATAAATGCAGGAGCGACCTTTCAAAGAGCAATGGATTTAGCTTTTCGTGGTATCTTAGGAAGGTATATTGTGGTGTATTTGGATGATCTCACCGTCTTTTCAAAAGATCGTGAGAATCATTTATTTCATTTACAAGATGTGTTGGAAAGGTGCCGCAAGCATGGTGTTTCTCTTAATCCTAAGAAGTCTATCTTTGGGGTTACTGAGGGTAAACTCCTGGGACATGTTGTATCAAACGAAGGAATCAAGATTGATCCCGAGAGAGTAAGATCTATCCAAAATCTGCCTTTGCCATCTAGTAAGACGGCTGTTCACTCTTTCTTTGGCAAAGTGAATTTCTTGAGGAGATTTGTCCCAGATTTTGCTGAGAAAACACGTCACATCATTGATATGATGAAGGGGAAAGCTGTTTTCCGTTGGAATGATGAAGGTAAAGCCGCTTTTGCTGAAATTAAAAATGCAATTGCCCACGCTCCGGTGCTGGTTAGTCCAGATTACTCTAAAGATTTCATCATGTATAGTTATGCTTCAGAGCATACCATGTCTGCTATTTTGATGCAGCAAAATTTAGAAGGAATTGAGTCTCCTATTGCCTTCATGAGTTGTCCATTAAAGCTTCATGAGCTCAAATATTCTACAGTTGAAAAGAACGCTTTTGCTGTTGTAAAGGCAGTCAAGTATTTTAGGTTCTACATTCTCAATTCTCATACAATAGTGTTAGTGCCGGATACAGCTGTCAAATCCATTTTAACACAGCAAGATTTTGGTACAAAAAGAGGAAATTGGGTGGCTAAAATCCAAGAGTATGATTTAGAAATAAAACCTACCAAGCTTGTTCGTGGCAGAGGATTATGCCAGCTGATGGCTGAAAGCAGTGCAGAGGAAAGTGAAGAGGAAACTTATGAAGACCTTCCTAAAGTGTTGTTTGTCAACACTACTGATGAATGGTATTCAAATATTGCCTATTTTCTGACTTATGGTGAATGCCCAGCTCATCTCTCTTTCAAGGAAAAGAGAAATCTGAAACTCAAGGCTGCAAATTATATTCTTTGGGATAATGGTTTGTATAAAAGGACTCTTGATGGTAATTTTCAGCCTTGTGTTGATAAAGCACAGCAAAACAGGTTACTTGAATCTTTTCACAATTTAGCTTGTGGTGGCCATTTTTCTCCATCAGTAACTGCTCATAAGATTTTGAGGGCTAGGTATTATTGGCCTACGCTTTTCCAAGACACATATAAATGGGTACGTAAATGTACACAATGTCAACAATTTGTTGGTAAGCAAAAAATGATGGCGCAGCCATTAAAACCAGTTGTGATAGAAGAGCCTTTCAGGCAGTGGGGAATCGACTTCATTGGCGTTATTAACCCTCATTCAAGTGCTGGACATACCTTTGTTCTTGCTGCAACAGATTATTTCACCAAGTGGGTCGAGGCTATTCCTGTGAAACATGCTACTTCTGAGGTAGTGTGTAGATTTTTGAAAGAAAACATCATATCAAGATTTGGTGTTCCTTATAAGGTCGTGACAGACAATGCATCTTCTTTCTCGTCTTATGAGGTAACTCAATTCTGTTTTGATTATAGTATAATATTAGCCCATTCTTCAGATTATTACCCGCAAGGTAATGGTCAAGCTGAATCGAGTAACAAAAATCTGATTACTATCATCCGAAAGCTTGTTGATGAGAATCAAAGATCATGGCATAAAGCGTTGTATGATGCTTTGTGGGCTGATCGCATTACACCCAAGCGAGCCATTGGCATGTCTCCATTTCAGTTGCTCTATGGAGTAAATGCAGAGATCCCTATTACATTAGAACTTCTAGCCCTCAAGTTAATCAAAGCTGTAGAAGATGCTACATTTGAAAGTTCTCTTGATAAGCGGATAATGTTTCTCTCTCAATTAGAGGAACAAAGATCACAAGTAGTGGATCGTATCAACGACCATCAGAAGCAAGTTAAAGCTCTCTTCGACAAAAAGGCAAAGTAGAAGGTCTTTCAAGTTGGTGATCACGTCTTGCTTTGGGATAAGAGGAGGGAACTAAAAGGAATGCATGGGAAATTTGATTCTCTTTGGCGTGGTCCTTTTGTAATTCATCAAGCAATTGGTGAGAATAGCTTCTTGCTGGCGTATCAAGATGGCACTCTGTTCCCACTTCCTTACAGTGGGCAGCATCTAAAACACTACTTTCAGTAGAGTTTTAGATTAGTTTTTGTACATAAGGTTTGAGTCTTTTACTCCTTTTAGTCTTTTAAATTTTTAGTCTTTTTTTTTAATCTTTTAAGTCTTTTATTTTTGTGTTTTGTTTAGTGACTCCGTAGCATGAACCCTAAGACACTTCTAGATTCTGGATTCTACTACCTTCGTTTTCGAAGGCAGTTCCCCAGTCGGAGCCAGCTGTTATCCTAAATTTTTAACTCGTTTCAAAATTTAGGTAACCAATCAAAATTTTCTTAAAACTTGAGATTTTTCTTCTCTAAGGCACGCATTACGAGGTGCAAAAAGTGGCAAATCTCTGTTTTAGGTTGATTAACCATTGGGCTACTCTTTTTCCCCCTTACGTTTCTGTTTTCGTTAATTTCTGAGTTGTTTTTGGTGTCTTTTTCATCAATTTCGCGTTTTCAGAGCAACTCAGCAAATAGGGAAATTTGAACTCAAAAGCGAAATTGCTAAAATGTCTCAAAAACCGGAAATTGCTTAAGTGCTCAAAAAACCCCGAATTTGTTAAGTTTTTATATTTTGAAAAAAAGCGAAATTGCTAAAATGTCTCAAAAACCCGATTTTGCTTTAATGACTTGAAAAGTTCGAATTTTTCATAAGTATTCATTTTTGTTAAAATGAAAATTGTCAAGTCATCTAAAAAGTGCGAATTTGCTTAAAGTGAAATTGTTATTTGGCTTCAAAAACCGGATTTTGTTAAAAAAAGCATGTAAAGCCTCAAAAAAGGCCCGATTCATGTTTTTGATGACATTTTGCATTGCAAAAGCTTCTGAAAAGTCCGATTTTTCTCAAATTCGAGCTGGTTGAATTCTTCTTCGCATTTACTTCCCCATTTCATGGAGATTTTGTCGACCTTAATGCCTGAAATTCGGACTTTTACCAGTAAATAGCCAAGTTACTGTCTTTTTTCAACGCGCCTAGGGTTTTGTCTCTATATTTTCGCATATACAACTCACTCCAGGTATGTTATGCATTTTTCAGTTATCTTTCACGTCTTTTTCATTTATATGCTTTTTGTTTTAGATTTAAAAATGTCATTGTCATATATATATATTTGTTTTAGATTCCAATGTCATTCAAAAACGCGTTTTTATTCTTTACGTGTTTTTCTTCTGTTTTTGCCATGGTCGATTTTATATATTTGTTAATATTTCTGTTAGTTTCAAAAACGCGTTTTACTTTATTAGTTATCTTTATGTTATGCGTTTTTCTTGTCTCAGCTTGCCTTCATTTGAAAACGCGTTTTTATCATTATCTAATACACGTTTTCCTTTGCCTCCATTCGCCTTCATTCAAAAACGCATTTCCTTATTCTCAATACGTCTTTCATTTTTCTCATATACACTTCATCCGCCTCACACATACTCCATATATTCCATCTCATTCACCATCTCCATTCATATACCTCCATACTTCATACATAATGCATTTTTCCATTTTTAAAATGCTTCATGTGATGAAAACGCATTTTTCATTTTACCATCCATTTCCAGCAATAAACTTTCATATACCATATTCGTTTCTACCATTTTCATCCATTCACTTCAAACATCCATTATCATTTTCCAGAATAAATAATTCACTTTGTGTTATCATTCGGGTTTTTAGCTCAAAAATACATTTTCGGGATTTGAAGTTGAAATAACAATTTTCAAAATTGCAAAAAAGCAAAAATTGTTAAATTTCCAAAAAATCCCGATTGCCTTTGTGAAAATTGTCAAAGCTCTTTAAAATCCCGAAATTGCAAAAAGCAGAAATTGTTTAAATGTCAAAAAGTTCTGAAATTGTTGAAGACACTCAAAAACCCGAATTGCCTTAAAAAGCTCAAAAGTTGACCTTTTTGGACGAAATTCCAAATCCAAACCAAAGATCTCTTTTGTCTTGCTGTTTCAGAGAGACATGCTGTTTTTGACTGCCACCATTCCATTTTAATTCCCAAATCATCTTCATTTGCCTTCCATCTTTCTTCCAAAGTCCATTTCATTGTTCTAGGGTTTGAGTTCCGCCATGCCCACTCACGTTGATGCTGATGATGTTCTGACCTTATGGGGTTTTCACCGCAGTCTTGCAGATTCCTGTTCAATGACGGATGAACCAACTTCTCCAGCAGGCAAAAAGATGAAGTATAAATTCGACAAATATTAGAATGAGATTTCTCCATCTCACGTCGTTTCAAATATCGACGAGATCAAAGATACAGAAATAGGGCATATTGATGAAATATTCCCCATTAATTTTTTCCCAAAATTAACATTCAAATCAGCAACCAAACACTGATTAGCGTTAGCTCCAAAATGTAAACCAGCAAAGAAGATAACTCTAACCAAGAATGTTCACCAAGATCCCAATGTGGGCGAGGTGATAGCATATGGTCAGAGGATCATTAGGCATAAACAGAGCTGAAAGTACAATTCATCTGCTGGTGCAGGCATCCACAAGCGGTGGGAATACTCCACTTATTCAGTGGGTGAGTTTACAACAATTATTAGGCGGCAAGCCAGCCTTTAAATCCACTCTTCCACTTATTAACGTGGGGGGAATACTGTCCACACAACCACTTATAACGTGGGGGGAAATTACAAACAAGATATATGTTTATTCTAAAACTCAACCACTCAATTGTGGGAGTGTAAAATAGATATAAAATTGCAGCAAGTAAAGGAAGAGCTGTTAGTACTACTAACTAGTTTTACAAAGAATAAGAACAGCTGCAAATAGAATAGATAAGCTTTTAGAATGTTCTTTATCCACACTGGCGGTAAACCATCCAGGGGTACTTAATGTGAGAAATAGAAAATAATTGCAGCAATAAAGGACTGGAACAGTACTACTGTTTACAGTCTTACAATATAGAAAGAGAGCTGCAAATTACATCAATATTACAATGTTTTCAAAGCACCAAGATTCTGAATGATTCCATGATTATTAGTAGCAATTATTGATGAAGAAAGGACTGGAAATTCAAACTGAAACAAGTCTGATATAAATCTGCAATTCTGGAAATGAATAACCAGCAACTATAAGAATTAATTAAATGCTCATAACTTCACCAAAATACCTCCGAATGGCGTGAAACAAAGTGCAATGAACCTCTGGAGGATAGGCACCCATGACAAGATGAAGAAACAGCCTCAAAAGTCATCCATTAATTTATGGCACAATTCTCAATTCTCTACAGATGGTACGACTCTTGAAAAGGGCGATTTAGCAATAAAAAATCAAAGACTTGGAAATAAATTCCAATCTCTTGTGGAAGGGGTCGCCTTGGGTCTAGAACCACTTTGCAAACATACCCAGAATGATATTTAATTTGCTCAAAAAGCTGTCAACAAAAAACACTTTCAGCCATGATAAACCAACAACATAAAAATTGGAAATATCTCACCAAAACTCCACAATAATGCTCAATATGTACTTCTGGATGAAGCACACTCTCAGTCCACCACCTAGGGAACCATAGTTTCAGGCCCGAAGAGTGGAGTAGATTTGCTAAGCTAACCCTTAGCCGGATTCTGGATTTCAAACCAGCAGCATAACGTTATATTTTTCCCCAAAGATCATCAGCTCTTCAAACAGCAGCAATATATAAGCTTCAGTTGGCAAATGAAGCAACAAGAACTCTTCAAATTCCAAGAAGTTGAATCACTTCAACTTCCAAAAGGGATGCCACCTTTTTGCATTTTACTTTTATTTTAATAAAACATTAATTATCTCCCTTTAGGTATCCAACTTCACTTTGCAACAATAAAGCATTTAATAATTCATTAAATGCACCATTGACCCCTTAATGACCCCCTTTTAAAAACAACATGAAGTGATCATTCCTAGGCATGGGGGTACAACTGAGAAACATAAAAATGACTAAGTATAAAACTTAATCCATGGAGATAACCAAACCAAACTGAAACTGAAGATAGCAAGATGACTTGAGTTGAAATGGTGATGATGCTATGCCAAATTTAGACTTTACTAAAAATAGCCAACTGCTATAAATAGTAAGTTCACATCAAAACAACAGATAACCAAACTGAACACTACCCTGTAAAGGATTGAACTGTTGCTAAACAGATACTGCCAAAAGATAGACTTGCTAAAAGTAGCGAATTGCTATAAATAGTAAGTCTGCACAACAACCTCTAAACGCCAACTGAGCAGTATCTGAAAGAGGAAACCCTAATTTTCCACCTCAGCTTAACCTACGGATTTTCGGAAATAGGCTAAATCCAAATGAGGAGCGTATCGCCAAAATGGGGACATTACAATTGATATGTGTTGTACCCCAAAATTAAAATTTTTGTTACACTTAGACATTTTGAAGAAATGAGTAATAGTCTTGTCAAATCAGTCAAAAAAGGTCAAAATTTGGGTGTGCATGTCTTGCATGGGGGGTTAAAACACAAAATTTTCAATTTCTGACGATCTGGGTCTGCTAAGAGCAGCTTAACCTACAAAACCCAGATCTCAGCTTTTCATCCCTAAATTTTAGGAAAACTGCTATTTTTAGAAATTTTCTCGAAATAGTAACGTTTTCTGGGTTTTTCTCGGGTTTCTTTTCAACGGATAATCGCAAAATTTTCTAAAATAGAAAATTTCAAAATAGAAAGTTGAACCGGATTGTGGTCCGGAACCGATTTTGATTGCCCAAAATATGTCAGACGTCGGTGCGTTTAATCTTAAAATAATCAGTTTTGCCCTACTGGGTCTATTCAACTTTTTCAGAAGCATATCTGGAGTTCCGAGGTCATCAATGGAGGTCATCCGACTGCCAGGCGTTAATTTTAGCATTCAAACTTCCAGCAGAAAGTGAAACGATGAACATGCACAAGGATCGAGGAAGAAAAGTGAAAAGTCATGAAAATTTTCTAAGTCTGCTAAGTTTGGGCGCCCCAGTTGAAGAAAGGCGCCCACCTTTTTAGGGCATCAGATGAAGAAATTAGGGTTACGGTCTCCAATGGAAGTTGCTCAGTTTTCAGTCAGCTTCGCGATGGATATCCCCGTCAGAGCATCCGATGATCCAGTCTCCGGCAAATTCAAGTCAAAGTAGAAGGTATAAAGTGAAAATCTGAAACTTGAAGTTGAATAAATTATGAATTTTTCTAAGTCTGGAGAAACAGGGCGCCCTAAGAAGAGAAAGGCGCCCAACTTTTCAAGGATGCAGAGAATCTCTGTACCGGTTATAACGGATGTCTTCTTGTGACCAACCGCTTTGGTAAAGGAGTTATTCAAGACGACAACCTGAAAGCTCGCAAATTTCATCAGATTCAAAAGGCTGAACAGAAGGTCCGGCGAGAGGTGAGAAGAGAAATTCAAAGCAAAAGTGAAAAAGGTGAAAAATAAACTAAGTGTTGGTAAACTGGGCGCCCCCAGTCAAGATAGGCGCCCAACCTTTTGAAGGGTAAAAAATCCATTTTTGACAAAAGTGTCTCCAGAGGACCCCCCTTCATTCTCCGTCAGCTTCGCAATGAGCACAGCCATCAGTCAATCCGACGCCCGGAGCTCAAGATTCAACAAGGTCGCCCGAAGAAGTGAAGGACATGAATAAATTGGAAAATTTTCTAAGTCTGATGGAAGTGGGCGCCCCAGTTGAAGAAGGGCGCCCAAGCTTTAAAGCCTTCAGATGATGGAATTTGCAGAAGTAGCGTCCAAGAAGGCCTCGCCAAAATCACCGCTATCCAATCCAAACACTCAAATTGATTAACGTGAGTTCCTAATCAAGATTCACCCGTAAGATCAAAGGGAGAAGTAGAAGAACTTGAAGTCGAAATGGCTAACACCGAGAAGTTACTCTAGAAGGAAAAGCCTCCCCGTGAATTCTGAGGTCGAATCAAATTCTTTATCGATGGTGCCTTTCGCATCTTCTTCTTCGTGACCAACCGGCCTCAAGAAGTTGAACCACTACTACCACACGGTACACAAATCAACGAAATCGAGGCTAAGTGGGTATGTTAAAATTGGAGGTTGAAAAGTTGAGATTTTTGACTACCGACTGTGAAGTTGAGCGCCCCTCTTGGAGAAAGGCTCCCAAACCTTCATGCCTTAGAAGATTTTTTGAAGATTTTCAAAATTTCAAAATTTGCTTGAGAAGAAGATGGCGTCCAAGTTGAGAAGATGAGATTTAGGGTTTTGAAATAAAAGCAGAAAAAAAAGCAAAACCTAAAATCGAACCCTAAGTCTATTTAACACTTCTTTTCAATGTATTTTTCATTATTTTTGCAGGTAGCATCCAGAGGAGAAAGTTGGAGCAGCAAGTTTGAGAAATTTTTGTGATTAAAGAATTCATAGTTGCTGGTTTTATATCAGATTTTTCAGACCAGCAAGCATAAACCATTGTTCTTTCAAGCTTTTTGTTCCAGAAGATCAAATTTTTCAAGCAGAAGGCCAAGGCTTTCAATTTTTCAGTTATCTGGGTCTTTTTGCCTCCACCTTCTGAAGAATTTTTCAAGAACTTCATCAAGTTGCAGCAAGTGCTTTTACCTTGCATCTCGAAAACCTTCCAAAATTCAACCATCCGGGTCCTTTTTCCAATCACCAAGAAAACCCATATCGGCAGCTTTTCAAAACCTGGGTTGGCTGCTTTTTCAATCAAACGCCGAGTTTTGCAAATCCAATCAATCGGGTCCATTTCTAATCTATGTTCAACAAAACCCGATGCCACTTTTCGAAAAATTGAAGAAATTAGGCTTACCGCTTTTCACCAAAAATTCGCGATTTCAAAACCGACGACCGGGTTGTCTTTGTATCGCCATTCAACAAAACCCATATCTCTAAAAATTCTCGTACCCGGTCCGTTGAAGCACAAAAATCAGCATTCTAAAAATAGAAATTGTTCAAGACTCACCGGAAACATGCAGTTTACAATATTCGTTTTCTTCAAATGCATACACCCCTAATGTTTTCAGTCCGAATCAGCACTTTTTCACAATTACATCAAAACAGCTGAAACAGTAATTTTGCATCATGTCAAGTCGGTACCGAATCACACTTTGAGAGAGCAGTACTCAATCGAACCGGTCATTCGACTCGCGCAGCATCTATTCCTATATCGCTCGTGAGCCTTTGGTTCGCATCACAGATTAAGCATTACAATCCGTTTACTAGGGAGATCCAGTCAGCAGATGGCAGGTTGATTTGCAGTTTAAAGCCTGACATGGTTGAAAAGTGTTTTTCCATTCCCCCATGGCCTGAAAGTGTGACTCTTTCGAGGGATGAGTGTGAAAAGATGTGGAATATGCATAAAGACAAATACAGCAAGAAGATTGCCCAGAGATGGATGAAAGAAAAACATAAGACATTGCCCAAGAATGTCGGACGAGGGGAGTTCAAGGACGAGGTTGCCATCATCATGACTTTGCTCAACAGGGTCACTGGTTCCGAGGATGCCACCAAGTTCCAACCTTGGATGTTTTATGCCATACCTCACATTATGAAGAAAACCGAGTTTTATGACTGGACTACTTTGATTAGTGACTGCCTACATCAACAAATAACAGAATATTTCCAGTTTCATGTATTCCACATGGTGTCATATCTAGTCTATTTGGTGGCCTATCAAGGTCAATTCAGAGGATTGAACACCGAGGGATCTTTGAGCGTTCAACACATATATAATTATTATCCTCAGCTGGAGTTTACAAAGTCGTTGCACCACTACAAAAGGGTGAACGAGGCATTCTTGATGTACACAGTGCGTGACTTAGACAATGAATTGCACGTCCGCATCTCTTCAGTTGCTAGGGCAGCAATGGCGGAATGGGCAGATTGGTTTATACAGTTTCCTACCTTTACCTATCTCAGGGTTTATGGTTATTCAGGTGCCCCGCTAATGTTGCCAAGGTATCCGTCAGACGAGGTCATCTTCATGGAATTCTCGAGGCAAGCTCACGGTGTCCACACAGTCTTGAGAAATAGAAAGAAACCCTCTCTTCACTTTCCATTAGGGTTGGGTATTTATACATGCAGGACTGCTGCAGATGCCAGGACAATTGGAGAAGAATTAGATAAATTCGGTCTCAAATCCTACAGTGAGAGGCGGTCATTTGATCCTCATGGTGTCTACGCTGGCCGGTTGGAGAAGAACTACAATCACATACCCGCACTTGAAGATTTTTGGGCTAACTGTGCAGATGAGTTTGAAGTGCGAAGGCGTAGTTACAGCAGGTTGACTCTCCATCAGATGAAAGATTGTTTAAATGAAGACATTGAAGGACTCTCTGATGATGATGAAGATGTGCTTCTACCGATGTACACTCAGAAAAGGATCAAGGATCAGCCTCTTCCACAAGTTAATTGGGCAAACAAGGAATCTCTTTCAGTTGAAGACAGAACAAGACAAGTCATTGAGTATAGTAAGGTTTTCTTAGTGCTTAAAAGGAAGAACTCTATTCCAGTAGCAGAGCCGCCAAGGATAATTCCCTCTTCTTCTACAGCACAGTCAAAAGGAAAGGGTAAAAGTCAGTCTCAAGATGGCATCAAGGGATGTAGATCAAATAAAAATGTAAAGAGAAGGTTGGATTTCTCAGGCATAGTCATACAGGAACAGCCTACGGTTGATTCAGAAGTTCCTCTTGACGAGCCCATACCTCAGAATGAAGCAGAGGAGCCACCTTCAACACATGTTCCTGTACCTTTGACGGGTTCGTCACCAATTCATATTGATCTTGATATCGAAGATGATGAAGAGATCGCAGCAGTACCTCCTGAGGAAGTTAGTAAAGATACTACGGTGTCTTGGCTTGAGAACTCCTTAGGAAGGGTTAGGAGAAGGCCTTCATATCAAGTGAGTGTTGATGATCTCGATAATATTTATCAGGAACCTTCTAAGAAGAAGGCAAAGAAGCAAGTTCACTTTGATAGGAATCCTGATAACTAGATTGTTGTAGAGACTGCTGTGCCTCCAGAAGATAAGAATAGAGATGAGGTGAACATGGATGATTTTGTAATGGTCAAGGCTAATCTTGGTAGAAATACCAGACATGCAGATTTGAGTCTCTTCAAAGTTGTATCTGAAAACCTACATGAAAGAGTGCTTAAAGACGGAGAAGACAAGGCAGCCCTCAAGGCTGAAAATCAGCAGCTTAAGCTTTTTATTTCTAACCTTGCTCGTGGTTCTTCCCAAACAACTCAGTTGCTGCCCCAGGTCTTAGAGACACCAGCTGATCACCATCAGTTAAGACAGCTGGTCATATGTGGGAAAGAGACTCAGGAGTGGATCGAGAGCTTCATTGTCAGAGGAAAGGAGATCTTGGCTCGATGTTCCAGTTGAGAGAGAATGCTCATAAACTTCGTCAAAGCATCCAAGGATTTGAACAAACATGGGCTGAAGTAAAACCTAGGCATGAGATTATCATTGCTGATTTAGACACAGCCTACGGTTCAGCAGTTTCAAAGGAGCATAAAAGACAAATCCTTGCTTGGAGAGAGCGTCATGTTTTCAAAGTTAAAACTTATGAGAGGATATCTGAAGAATTCATCACCTACAGACAAAGGGTGGTTGAAGCTCTCCTTTTCATCAGCGAATTTGTCATAGAGATCCCCTCTCAGTACAGTCTTGAAGATGGTTCTTATGTCGGGCTTGAGGAGGTGCAAAATCAGTTCCAGAACGTTGTTCAAAGTTGCAGCCCAGTTGGCGGAAGGATAGGTCATATTTCAGTGATGTCAGCAAAGTTCAATAAAGCGGCCAATGAGATTGAAGATTTCCTAAGATCTATTGAAGATGCCGAAGATATTCTTGAAAAGCGGTGTTTTGCTGTTGATGGTATAGATGCACCGAACCGGGACACAATCTCAAACTTCCTAGCGGATGTGATCGAGCTTTAAAGCAGCTTTCTTCTAGAAGCTTTCTTTCCCGCTTTCTTTCTATTCTTGGAATCATCCTTATCCATTCTTTGAGGATAGAAAGAAGATAAGATGTAATAGTTGGCGTTTCCCGCTTTTTCTGCTTTTTAGGGTTTTAGTTGTTATCTTGTTTCTAGATTTAGTAATAAAGCTTGCTTGCTGAGCAAGCCCTAGATTGTGAAAGCAAGGAGATTTTAGGGTTCCCTACTCCTCTGCTTCTCTATAAATAAGAGCCTTTGCTCATTTATTTTCTTTAACCGTGCTTATGAGAACAAAACGCTGAGCCTATTGTGCCTTCTATTTGTTGCTCAAGTATTGTTCATTTGTATTGTGATAAGCAAATTGTTGAGCCTCTTTAGCCAACAAGGAGTTAGTGAGATTGTTGTTTTCTATTGTGTTAAGAATAAGTTTGCAAGCCTCCTTAGCTGCAATTTCTTATTCAAGGCATGTTAGAAGGGAGTTTTGTTTTAGAGATTTGAGTAATAAAATCATGAGCCTCTTTTGCCTTGGTCTAAAATCTCAGATTTCCGTCATCTATGTTATGCTTTCATGATCTTTATTTCAGCTTACAGTGAAGTGTGTAGGTGTTTGTTGAGAGAAAGATTGTTAAAGTATTTTTGTCAGAGAATCTACCTTGTTAATTTCTAACTTCTCTTGCTCTGCTATTACTAGAGGGGTTAGGAACGTCTTTAGTCTAAGTTAGTCGTAGTTGAACTTCTTATCAGAAAATCTCAGCTGCGGCGTTTGTGTTTAAAAAACCTTGTGCTCTAAGCTGATCCAAAAAGATAGGCAACTTAGTTTTAGTTTACTTTCTTTCAAACACCATCAGCAAGAGGGAGCTTCCCCTCCTAATTTGAAGAGCAGTTTATCTGTGCATAGCTGTCCGTTTTCAAATCCGCATTCCAGAGGTGCGAATTTAAACGCCAACAATATGTCTGAATTTCTTGAAAGAGCTGAGAAATCTACGTCTTCTGATATGCAAAAGTTGCTGAGAAGTCATATTCATCTGGTGGCTTCTTTTCCTGTTGCTGCCCTTGAACCAGAATTCGTCCTTGCATGTGCAGCGCGCTTTGATAGACAATCCAGAACAATCAAGGATGATGATGGCAACGTAGTTATCAGACTTGATTCCGAAACAATCAATAGAGTTTTCAGAGTACCTGATGCAACTACTTATTCAGAGATTTCATTGAAGAATGCTCACAGACATTTTGAGCAGAAAAAGAGTGATTGTATTAAACATATCAACTCTAAATGGCTTACTAAATCACGACCTTGTGTGACCCGTATGCCCAAGTTGTACCGGTCTGATTTTATAGAAGAAATTAACGATATGATCACTCTTCTGAGTAGGATTGCAGGGTTGAAAGTTTCTAGTGTGTTTGAAAACTGGATGTATAAGTTCATGGTTGTCATTAGAAAAGCACATCATCCAATTTTCTGGGGAGAAATAATCAGTGACTGTTTGTGTGAACAGCTTGCACAGGTTCCTACCACTCTAACCTTCTATATGAATTCATATTTGGTTTATATAGCGGCTTCCTTGAGACATTTTCCAGGCTTATCTCCTGAAGGTGATAGATCCTTGGTGCCTGTATGGAAATATTATGATCAGCTGACTTTTATTCCAAGTCGAGCGCATTATAGAAGGGTTCAAGATGCCTTCTTTGGTTATTTTATGTGTTTGTTTGACAAAGAGTTGGTAAATAACAGGGTATCTGACGCAGCTTGGAATAAGGTAAATCAATATGGCTGCTTGTTTCTTCAATTTCCTACCTTCACCTATATGAGAGTTGGCTGCTTTGAAGACCAACCTTATATGCTCCCAAGATATCCGACTGATAAGATCATTCTGATGGAGCTGGGAAGGCAGTTAATGGCAGTTCATTCACGTCAAGCTTCACAACACAAGTCTGGAATTGGTATTTCTTCACATAATCCATTGGTAATCGGCAGGTATTCTTTGACAACCTCTTCAAGAGCCAAAGCAATGGAAACTGAACTTCAGGAGATAACACTGAAGAGATTCCAAGCTAGGGTGGATTTTGATTACAGAAGGATGAAGGATAAAATAAAAAGAGCCTTCACTCATGTTCACCGCATTGAGGACATTTGGGCAGACCTCCGTACAGAGAAGGATATATACAAAATGGATTATTGCAGGCTAACTTTGGAGCAAATTATTGACCTGAATCTGACTTTAATTCCAGAAGGAGTAATTGATGATAAGCAGATTTTGGATCCTGAGTACGAAGAACAAGGAGTTGCTAATGCTCCCATTCCTGCAATTCAATGGTCTCAAAAGGAATCCGTCTTCATCTTTGATAGATTTCAATCAGTCTTGGCGAACACCAACTCTTGGCTCAAAAGCATAGGTGTCAAGACTATCAAAATCAAAGTTAGAGCTGAAGATGATCCAGCTGGTCCTAGAGGATTGAAATCAGAAATCAGGGAACAATCAAAAGAAGGAGCTTCCTCTTCAAGTACCAGAATCAAGCTGAAAGTAAGCAGAGCTCCAGAACAACCATTGGATAGGGAAACACTAAAGGGTAAGGAAGTCAACGAAATGCAGATTCAGGTATTAGATTAGCAAGAAGAAGGCGAAGTTCTTGAGACCTCTGCCATTCTAAGTGAGATAACTCCTCACGTTGAAGCTCCAATACCAGAATCAGCCATATCTCCTATGTCCCCTATCGACAGTGATGTTGATTCCTTTTCCACCGTTTTTGTTCCTTCTATTCCACCACAAGAGACTTGTCATCAGTCTTCATCTGTAACAGATACTCCCATGATGAACTTGCCTAGTAACTTCAAGAGTATTTTTGACATAAATCCAATCTTTTCAGCCATGTCAGAAACAACTCTTCCAGAAATTGATACATCTGTAACAAGCTTTGATTGTTTCATGGCCAATCCTAGTTGTAATTTGTCTTTTGCACAAAACATAGTTGCTGTACAAACCGAGGCACCTCCGAGAATTTCTGTTGTATCACAAACTGAGCCCATTTCTACAGAGACTGCAGTTGCCATTTCAGATGTGACAACTTTGGATCTTCCTCCATGGTTGAATTCAATTGCTCCTAAGAGAAAGAAACAGGCAGTATCTCCTGATATTTTTGATTTCCGAAAATTGAAGAAATCAAAACCAGTGATTGCAAAGAAAGCTAAAACAGTCTCACAGGTTTTTGTTGACAGCAACAGAATGAAATATGCTGAAATTGCAGAGCCCTTAGTTGATAAACCACATGAAGAAATGCAGGTATCTGATTATAGGTTCACAAGGGTGGAATTGGGTAAGCAGACTCATGCCAATATGATGCAGGATGCTCAGAGTTCAGTGACAATTCTGACACAAAGCTATAATGAACTCTTAGCTAAAAAGGAAAAGCTCAAAGAAGACAATGCTCAGCTGGTTTCAGTCATTCAAAGGATTACAGGATCATCAGAGGCAGTTGATTCTCTATCTACAGCTCCTCCAAATGAATCAGTTAGACAATTAGAAAGAATTGCACAAAAGGCCAAGGCAATTGATTCATGGATAACTCAGCTAATTGAGCAAAGTATTCCAATGATTGAGAAGACGTTGCAAGTTTTCAAGAATGTCAGAATAGCAAAGATAAAGCTGAATCAGACTTTAGAAGCCTTCAAGCAAAGTTTGGAATCACTTGAGAAAGATTTAAAAATCTGGCATGAGATAGATCAAGTTAAGTTACAAATTCTATGCAGCAACTCGATCTTGCCAAACAGAGAAAAGTACATAGAATTTGAGGAACTTATGACAAATAGATCATTAGTCATTCAAGATCTTATCAAAGATATCCAGGCCACTTTAGAAATGAATGATGAAGTTCAGCAGGATATTCTTTCAAGTTTTGAGAAGATCTCATGTACGGTTTTGAATCAAGAAAATGAATTATTTGAAGCTGATTCAGTTACTTCAGATATGGCAGCCAATCTTCGTCAACAAATGGAATCAGAGCAATTTTCTATGGATTCGATTCAAAAGCTTATCAATCATCAGATAATCCTTGAGAAAATGCAAACTTCTTATGAAGAGCATAGATTGGCGACTATCAGATACTTTGATGTGATTTTGAAGACCGTTGCAGTGGCTAAGAACACGTTGGGTCCTGATCCAAATGAGTTGAAGATCATCATCAGCAAATTCTTATCTTTCAAAGATAGGAATGAAGCAGATTAAATTTTAGATTGTTTTATGTAATTTTACTTTCGACAATATATATGTAAAAACAAATTTTGCAATTGCAAGTGTTCTTTCCTTGCAATTTTCAAAAATGTAATTACATGAAAAATCTTACAAGACAAATCACAATTTGGATTGTAATTTTGAATAAGTCAATCGCAATTAGTTATCGGTTGAGAGATTTTCTCAAGTTTGTTGAGATCCTCCCACCTTTTTCTCCAGACCTTCCTCCTATAAATACTTGAGGGGTCTATTGTAATCATTTATCTTTTTAGCAAGCAAGAAAACTCTGCAGAATTTTGTACTCATAAAGTCTTTGAGCTTTATAGTGGAATATTGTGAATTTTCAAGTGATATCAAGAAGCTGGAATTTCAGACTTTGAGCTGAATTCTTGTTTTGCATCCTAAATGTTCTTATGTCATTTTGGATCATTATTATTTTGTGATTACTTGAAAATTGTTGAAGATTGCTGAAGAGAGATTCGATTTAAATATCTGCAGACTTTGTGCTGTAAATGTGAGAATTGAATTCATAGTTAGTGTTAGAAATAGAGAAGAATTATAAGTCTTTGTGCTCATAGTATTTCTATCTAGGATAGTAAATAGATACTTCATAATTACAGTCTTTGAGCTGTTTTATGTTGTATATTTTCATAAAGTAATCGTTCTGAAAAAGGTTGATAGGATTTCATTCTTCAAGACTTTGTGCTTATCGAATTGTTTTCCCATCCCGGAGGAAATAACGGAAGTCTTTGTGCTTTCAGGAAACTTTATTTCCTTTCTCTTTATTTCACTGCACAACTGTTGTAATAAGTTTTAGTAACATTTACTGTTTCTTTTCTGTGAAGAGAGAAGAACATAATCTTTCCTGAAACAAGAGGAACGATTGCTGTCCTACCCATATCAATTTTATTTTGTTTAAAGGGGGAGCCTTCCCTAAATTAGGAGAGTTCAAACTCACGTGCTGTGGTTGAAATCTCAATTTTGTACGCTTTCACGAGAATACAAAATTTCCAACCAACAAGACGGGATGAGAGCCTGGGTTGAGAGTTGCAGAGAGCCATGTGTTGCACCTGGTTCTCCTGAGTTTAGTCCCATGACAGGTGATGTAGAACAGATTATTGATAGCTCTTGTGACATGGTAGTCGACTCACCAGAGAGTTATGTGTCAACTCACGACACTACTCCATCCACTTCACAGGAGATATGCAGAGCAACATCTAGTTGGGAGATTGGTTCTTATGTCAATTTCTTTCCCTCTCCTAGGAGCAAATCCGTCATTTCATCCCATACAACTGATTATGATTGGCAGATTGATGAGCCAATTCAGGAGTATGATTCAATGTACTGTTCCAGGGACTTGGTAGTGGATGATTTGGATCAGTACAGAGTGACTGTGCAGTTTGTGAATAATCCCTTATTTGAGTTTGATGGTGGTTTGATCTATGATAATCCACTCTTTGAGCTGGTAGCTGATCACACTCCTGATACTAGTTTAGGGTTGAGCGATAATCACAGTGTTTGGGATCGTCCTAGTGCATCAGGATTCCAAACAGGGCTCATGGAGGAGTTTAATAGTGTGTACACGGTGAGGAATGCTTACAGTTTTGCCTTTGATCCACCTGTACATGATTTGTATTTGATGCACAATTCTTGTGTGCAGGGTGATTCTCTTGGTGCAGTCAAGGGGAGTAACTCATTACTGTGTCCAGAGTTACAATCTTCAGAAGAAGGGACTAAAGGCTGCATGTACTCGACTCAGTTGCTTGCAGGGGATTACTTGCAGGGACAACAATCAATTGTCCATCATGCTGATATGTATCCGACAGGGGTTGCTACTTTAACGTCACAAGGATTTTATACGAATACATGGTTACAGGGTGATTACGGTGTCAGCAGACATGATGGTTTGATTAGTTATCACTTCCATGGGTGTTTTAGAGAGACTGTAGAGAGATATTGTGTTGCAGAAGTTTCCAGATATTTTTGTCACTTCATGACAGATGGATGTGAGTTCAGGTTGTATTGGGATCCGGGTGGTGACAGGTCTAGCACGACAATTTGGATGGGTTCTGATAGGTTACTTCACCATTTTTAGCATGGTGAAGTTGTGATCAGATTTGCGTAGAGGAAGTTAGAGGTTATCGGACATGGCAGATTGCCATTCTGGGTTTTGGATCCAGGACTATTGTGTGCAGTTGTGTTTATGCTGGTGCTTTAGGAGTTAGTTAGCGATGCATGGGACGTTGCACAGTTCTTCTTTTGGGCCTTCCAAGGAGTGAAGTTTCTTTGTAGTAAAGATTGCTTGGGGACAAGCAATTTCAGGGAGGGCGGACTGTAATGTCCCCATTCTTTCACGAGCATCAGATATGGTGGATTAGCCTATAACATCAACCCTCGTAGGCTAATGGTTCTGGATAGAGGGTCACTTGAACGGGCACTTGGTCGTGAATTTGGAGTATGGTGACGGGGTGAATTTGTATATTTGGCGTGATAATTGTGCTTAAAATTAGGATCTCCACCTTTTATTTCACCTTCTTTGGCTTAGGGACCATGTGTCTATTATTTGAAGGGGTCACTTTATATTTTTCAGTTACTATTCATTGATAAAGTGAAAAAAGAACATAACTTAAGTGAATAGTGCCATTTTAATGAATAATGTTTTGAATGAAAAATTATAAAAGGCAAAGAGAAAGTTCGACCCTCTCATGTTATGATATGTTTTTGCTGATTGAAGCTTGTGAGTTGGAGTTTGGGAAAGAGGGAAACTAGGGTTCCTGATTTCTGCAGTGGGTGAGCCTGGAGGGGGCTTGTTGTTCGAATTTGTGCTTCTTGATGGTGTGAAATACCACCTTAAAGTTGCAGATCTGAGCTTGGCTGCTTCATTGGGAGCCATATATTGCTGATTACAAGTTGTTAGAGCTATTTCCAGTGGAGGTTTTTGCTGCTAGTGACTCCATTTTCAACTACGAGGGAGTTGTTCGCATTTTAGAAGGATTTTGGAGCTGATTTGAGCATCTACAGCCAGCCGCACTATTTTGAGGGTTACATCAGCTCAAAGGAAGAAAAATGCCTATCTTTAGTGGCTGCAATTTCACCAAAAGGGGGCACCCTTACCCTAGGAAGATTTTCAATCCGGATTTCGGTGGGAGAAATTCGTATTTTAGTTTGTGTGAGCAATTTACTAAGGGAGGGTACTGTAGCAAATCACTATTCGCTGTGATGTTTGGCTGTAAGTTAAATTATTGCATAAGATGTATCTAGTTTTGAATCCTATGTAAGCCATCTATTTTATATGATCTATTATGTAATGAAGAAATCATATTTGGCTTCGAAATTAAGTATTTTATTCGATGTATCTCAGTAGGCTAGTTATTTAGAAGTTTCTTCTTCATGTACATGCTCTTTAGTACTTATCTAGCCTTATTAGCAAACAAACTCAAAACACAAAAGGCGGAATACAAAATCAAAACAAAAATCAGACCTACAAACACAGTGAAAACAAATCAGTGGAGTGTTGGCTCATTACAGCCCCCCCAAATGGGAACCAATCGACCCCTATTTATACAAAAAAAAGAGAGAGACTCAAATCAGAAAGATAGCTATGGTAATCGCCACCTTTCTCCCTAAGTTGCCACCTCTCAAACTACGAAGGAGAACACAAATACAAGTCTATTATCATGCAGGTTGATTATGCACAGCTGGGTGCCTCATTCCCATATTACTAGCAACTGAAAGAGTCGATTGTTTGACACATAAACAATCCCAAGTAAATGCAGACTCAATTACTGGATGAGTCTGTTGGCGTAACAACTAAAACCTCTGGAGTAAAAGTTGTTATGAACAGCCTATGTACACTACGAAATGAGTGCTCTTCAAATTAGGAGGGGAAGCTCCCTCATTGTGCTTTGACAAAAATACTTGCAAAGGAAGATAAGCTAAACTATGTCCTGTCTTTTTGTTTCAGCTGTACAGGCACAAGGCTTTCTTGAAAGAACTTATACGTTGCAGCTGAGTTTTCTTTGGTTTTGCAGATCTACTAACTACAACTTAAATTTAATCTATCCAATCTCCTCAGGAAAACAGAGCAAGAGGAAACGGAGCAAGGTTTGACTATCTGACGATAAACGAGTTTAGATTCTCTACTTGGGGGCAAGGTGGCGCAACTATCATCTCAATCTAAACAAGCTTATTGGGCACAAAACAGATTTAAGAATTTACCATGACAATCTTATGAAACCCTATGTGACATAACACTTGATTAAAATAGTAAAGGCTTCACAAACAGCTTTTATCATCACAATCTCACAAAACCCTATGTGGCATAACACTTGATCGTAATGATAAAAGTCTCACAAAACAGATTTATCTAAACTATGGGAGGAATTTACCACGCCAATCTTATGAAACCCTATGTGGCATGTCATGTCCCCATTTTTGGCGAGCATCAGAGATCGTGAGATTGGCCTATCATGAGACCCTAGTAGGCTGACAGAGTGGTTAGAGGGTCGTTTGGGAGCTTGGCTCAGCGTCAGATTGGCAGTTTTGATCAATTGGCTTTCGTTTGGGCTCGATCGGAGACCTTTTTGCAGAATTGCTATTTTTAGCAGTTCTTGGCAGGCAGTGTGGGACCCCTGCTATTTTTAGCAGTATGAGATTGGCAGTGTTCGGGATCACTTCAGTGTTCGTCAGCATCAGACGGAACAGTTATCGGATGTGTAACGAGGAAGATATTAATATTTAATTATATTAATTAAATATTAATTATTTAACGATTATAATGTAAAGTTATAATATTAAATTATAACTTAAGTTATCTGCCTTGAGGGGTGCGCCCATCATCAGAAAGGGGCCAGTTTGAGAATTAAATTATTATAAAATATTTTGGCTGGAGACTATTGAATTATTAAAAGATTAAAATGTGAATATTTTAATTAAAACCCTATTATGGTGGAAATCGCACTTTTGTGAGGATAAAGGGTTTTGCATTGGAAAATGTGCCATTATGACATTTGATGAATTGAAAATTTGCCAGTCTTTGCCAGAGGACGAAGACCTTAGGGTTTGAGTTCGATATTCGTTGGAGAACGAGCCATCTCCATTGAATCAGTTCAGAGGGTGTGAGATATCACCCGATTTACTGCCAGCAGAGGTTTTCTCATTCAGAGTAAATCACAGAGCTTCATAGTTATTGATCTACAGAGTACCAGAGATCTTATTCTTTCAGAAGAAACCCAAGCATCAAGGCGCACCATTCCAGAGGGTTTATTATATTGATATTCTGGAGACTTAAAAAGGAGGGCCGTACAAATTCATTAATGCTGCTGCAGGCCGTACCCTTCTGACAGGCCGTACCAGCAGGGAAAGGAAGAGTTTCTTCACATAAGGCAAAACGCCTCACATATTGGTCTTCTGCCTTCTATTCTCCAAGATGCCTATCCTTTGCATTGCTGGAGTCCGGGAAAGAGAGGCCGTACATTTTAGTTAATTGCTGATTGCTGGTTACAGCCGTACAGACTGTACCAGGGCCGTACCACCTTATACAAGGCGTACATCTTCTTGAGAGTGGGTCGCTTGCATGGAGGGTAGCTTATCAACTCCAGTGAGGGCGCATACTTCTTGGGCATCATCAGAGGTCATCAGACAGAGGGAGAACAAGCCTTTCATCTCAGCCGTACCAGATTTCTGAGCATCTCCAGTTTGCTGTTTACCAGGTTTTACCTCAATAAAATCTGTATTCTTCATTGCATGTTACCAGATCTATGTTGTACTGAACTTATATAAGCAATAGATGAAAAGTTTCAAAATACTTTGTATTCGGTGGATGCATGTTGGCCATTTAGGGGCATATGTTGGCGTTATAGAATTTATTATTCTTCTGAAGCAAGAATCAATCTTTAATTTATTGCTCAAAAACATCAAAGATACCAAAACCCAAAATTATAAAAACTTCAAAACGCCGTAGTGCTGACACGTAAAACCGGCCGATTCGAGATTAGGGGAAACCAGGGTTTGCTGGGTATCGTGAGCTAAATCCCCATCCTATGGGTTTAGCCGCCTTCGCTAAAATTTTAGAATGTTTGGGTCTATCGTGTTCTTTATTTATTCATTCAGCGAGCTTTTGGTTACTGTGCAATGTAGGTTCGACCCCGGCACGAAAACATGGCTTCCGCCGTGAATCATTGTGTATTACGGTGATCACCGAGAACAGCTTAATCTTAGAACGGTGACTCCTTTACAATGTACCGTGATCAACTGCAGAATTGCATGCACTCAGAGAACTTAGTGCAGGTCAACGGCGGTCAAATGGTGTATTACAGCAGGTGGCAGTTGCACTTCAGAGACTGGATACTCCGAGGAGATCGTCACCACATCATGGCGATGACAGGAGCGTTGCAGGTTCACGGAGAGCTCCTAGGTCAGTATCACGGACAGCAGATAGGCCTATTAGGCCCACTTTCACGAGACAGGAGCCCGATGAGGTTATAACAGGTGAAAGGCATGAGGGTTTGTTCGCCGGTACATTTAGGACAGCGAACGACGAGTGGCAGTTAGAATCACCTGAGGTCAGTCGGAGGATTACCATTGACAAGACACCACCAAACACAGAAAGAGAAGTGAATAGCATGTTCCAGGAGTATAGCAATCTACCTCGGAAGATTAAAGAAAAACTTCCTTTCATGAGTTATGTGGATGTGCACCCGAGTCTTTGCCATAAGACGGAGTTCGCAAAACAGAAATATCTGACTATAGCCCATGAGTTGTTTACACCTGGAAAGGATAGAGAATCTACGCATAAGGATTATACCACTCTTCGTCAAAATGATTTGATATCTTCAGTCTCTTATGAAGTAGGCAGAAATTTGTGTGATGAATTTGATCGAAGTGCTTATCTGATCCATGAGCACACTAGCACAGCTTGGGGTAATAATCTGCCTACATCGTCTTTACAGGAGGAGACTCAAGGAGTTTCTACGATGGAGGCCACTTCTGATTTTTATGACAGCGATGGTGAAACTTTGCGTGAGCATGATACAACAGCTGTTTCAGAGGTGCAAAGTAACCCTATTGAGTCGTCACGTGAAGAGACTCCAGAGTTGGGTACTACAGATGCAGTGGGTATTGAGAATTTATGTTATGACGAATCTGATTTTTCGGATCAGACCATTGAAAATAAGCTAAATGATTTATATGTTGATATGGAATCCCAGGATCGTGTTTTGGATGGACATGCAGTCACTATTGGAGTAGAAGCGTGTGAAGATACTGTCGTATCAGCAACTTTTACCGTACCAGTTGAGCCATCCTTCGAGGTACAGAGCAGCAGTACCTTAGATGTTGAGGTGTGCATGGTTGAGAGCACACATGATGCTGTTTATCATGAGGTGAGCAATGACGGATCAGCGTCATATCATAGTGCATATGGTGAACAGGATATCTTGTTTGGGGCTCGTAAGTTTCAGAATCCTCATCATTTGGTTGGGCAACTACATGTGGATGACACTATGATTACCACCGCCCTTGAGCATTTTGACGTTGCTCGTCAGATGTTGACTACCTATGGTTGGAGTCCTCCTTCGACAGAGGAGCACAGTGATAGTGGTTTTTCCCTTGCAGTGATACACGCACTCCGAGAAGCGATTGGAACGATGAAACAAAATTACCTAGGACTACTTGCGGATAGGGATTTCCTTCTCGAGTGGGATTGCATTTGTTATGATGCATGGAAGGGAAAAGAGGAGCGGATCGATGAGCTCACTCATGAGCTCGAGGTGACTATGGTTTCATTACATAGCACCCAGTTGGCTCTTCGTGAGTCACAGTTATAGATTGAGAGGCTTACCGTGGCGTTGAGTTTGGCACAATCTTCACCACCTTTGGATATCGTTCAGTCTTGCATGGCAGTGGTTGGTGAGGAGTATATACCCATGGTTCATAGCCGAGAGGGAGATGTTGAGGATGTGGTTACATCCAGCACGGACACAGGAGCAGTTGATACAGATAGGATGAGTGCACTAGATGAGAGTTGCAGTGAGCTACGCATTGCACCCGGTTCTCATGAGACTAGCCCCGTGATAGGTGATGCAGGGCAGATCATTGATAGTTCCTGTGACATGGTTGATGATACACTCGAGAGTTGTGTGACAACCCTCGATACTTGTCCATCTTCGTAGCAGATATTCAGAGACTCATCCAGTTGGGAGATTGGTACTTGTGATGATTTGTTTCCCTCTCCTGGAAGCAAATCAATCTTTTCATTTGATACAGTTGACTATGGTCGGCAGCTTGGTTGAGCCTAGTCAGGAGTACAACTCAGTTTATTATTCCAGCGATTCAGAGATGGATGATTCAGATCAGGATGGAGTGATTGTGCAGTTTGTGAACAATCCATTATTTGAATTTGATGGTGGTTTGGTCTATGATAATCCACTCTTCGAGTTGGAGGCTGATCGTACTCTTGATACTAGTTCCAGGTTGGGTGATGATCGTAGTGTTTGGGATTGTTCCAGTGCATCGCAATTCCAAACCAAACTCACAGAGGAGTTTAATGAGGTGTACATGGTGAGGAGTGCTTACAGTTTTGTCTTTGATCCACCTGTACATGATTCGATGCACCATACTTGTGCACAAGGTGATTCTCTCGGTACAGTCGAGGGGAGTGATTCATTACGGTGTGCAGAGTTACCATCTTCACAAGATGGGATTAGCGGATGTAGGTATTTGACTCGGCAGTCTGCGGGGTATTACTTGCAGGGGCAGCAGTCTGTTATCCATCATGCCGATGTGTATTTGACAGGGCTTGATACTTCTATGTCGCGGATTTCTCATACAGGTGCATGGCTACAGGGCGACTATGGTATTAGTTGGCATGATGGCTTGGACAGTTATCACATCCATGAGGTTTTAGCAGAGGACAGGGAGAGATTCAGGATAGTAGATGCTTCTAGAAGTTTTTATCTCTGCCTGACGGATGGATGTGGATTCATATTGTATTGGGATCCCGGTGGCGACAGCTTTGGCACCAAGTATTGGATGGGTCCCATTGGGTTACTTCACTATTCTCAGCATGGTGAAGTTGGAGGCAGTAGAGCGCAGCGGTACCGAGGGTCAGTCATTTTACGACTTTACTGGTTTGGATCCGGTGTATTGATTACAGCTTGAGTTTCTCGGCGATGCTACAGAGACGATCGCGGGATGTGGACATTTCACAGTTTCTTCTTTTGGGCCTTCCGAGGATCGGAGTTTTCTTTGCAGTGGAGATTGCTTGGGGTCAAGCAATTTTAGGGAGGGCGGACTGTCATGTCCCCATTTTTTGGCGAGCATCAGAGATCGTGAGATTGGCCTATCATGAGACCCTCGAGATTTAATGAGTGGTTAGGAGGGTCGCTTGGGAGCTTTGGCTCACGATTGGCGCTTGATCATCAATTGGCTTCGCTTTGGCTCGATCGAGACCTTTGCGCACTATTTTAGCGCCTTCCTCGGCAGCAAGCAGGGACCCCGCTATTTTAGCAAGATGAGATTGGCGTTGTTCCCAGATCATTTCGTCTGGCCGGAAGATCGACGTAATGGGCCATCTGGATGCGTAACTAGGGAAGATATTAATATTTAATTATATTAATTCAAATATTAATTATTTAACGACATATATATATAATGTGCTATAATATTAAATTATAACTTGTTATCCGCCTTTGAGGTGCTCTAATTCATCGAAAGGGGCTAGTTTTATAGAATTAAAATTATTATAAAATATTTTACCGGAGACTATTGAATTATTAAAAAGATTAAAATGAATATTTTAATTAAAACCCCTATTATGGTGGAAATCGCACTTCTTTGTGGAGGATAGCGGTTTTGCATTGAAAAATGTGCCATTGGCGACATTTGATGAATTGAAAATTTGCCAGTCTTTGCCAGAGGACGAAGACCTTAGGGTTTGAGTTCGATATTCGTTGGAGAACGAGCCATCTCCATTGAATCAGTTCAGAGGGTGTGAGATATCACCCGATTTACTGCCAGCAGAGGTTTTCTCATTCAGAGTAAATCACAGAGCTTCATAGTTATTGATCTACAGAGTACCAGAGATCTTATTCTTTCAGAAGAAACCCAAGCATCAAGGCGCACCATTCCAGAGGGTTTATTATATTGATATTCTGGAGACTTAAAGAGGAGGGCCGTACAAATTCATTAATGCTGCTGCAGGCCGTACCCTTCTGACAGGCCGTACCAGCAGGGAAAGGAAGAGTTTCTTCACATAAGGCAAAACGCCTCACATATTGGTCTTCTGCCTTCTATTCTCCAAGACGCCTATCCTTTGCATTGCTGGAGTCCGGGAAAGAGAGGCCGTACATTTTAGTTAATTGCTGATTGCTGGTTACAGCCGTACAGACTGTACCAGGGCCGTACCACCTTATACAAGGCGTACATCTTCTTGAGAGTGGGTCGCTTGCATGGAGGGTAGCTTATCAACTCCAGTGAGGGCGCATACTTCTTGGGCATCATCAGAGGTCATCAGACAGAGGGAGAACAAGCCTTTCATCTCAGCCGTACCAGATTTCTGAGCATCTCCAGTTTGCTGTTTACCAGGTTTTACCTCAATAAAATCTGTATTCTTCATTGCATGTTACCAGATCTATGTTGTACTGAACTTATATAAGCAATAGATGAAAAGCCTTCAAAATACTTTGTATTCGTGATGCATGTTGGCCATTTAGTATATGTTATGTTATAGAATTTATTATTCTTTCCAAGCAAGAATCGCAATCTTTAATTTATTGCTCAAAAACATCAAAGACAGTCAAAACCCAAAAATTGCAAAAAACTTCAAAACGTCATAAAAGACACAGAAAACTGTCAGATTCGGAGATTAGGGGAAACTAGGGTTTCTACATGGCATAACACTTGATCAAAGTAGTAAAGACTTCACAAAACGATTTTATGATCACAATCTCACGAAACCCTATGTGGCATAACGCTTGATTGAAATGATAAAAGATTCACAAAACAGATTTATCTAAACTATGGAAAGAATCCACCATTACAATCTCTTGAAACCCTATGTGGCATAACAATTAATTGTAATAGCGAAGACACATGAACAAATACCAAAAGAGCAATATTGAGGGCGCTGTGGCGCAAAGATAATATTTCTCTCTCGTGCAAAAGTTATGTACAAATGAGCAAAGCTCTTATTTATAGACATCGAAAGGTGTAGGGAACCCTAAAATCACCTTGAGTCAACTACAGTCTTGCAATGCATGCAAGATTTATTGCTAAGCCCTAATAAAGTAAACTATACAGTTAACTGGAAAACTACCATCAGTTAACCGAAACATCTAATCTAAAAATGGACAATTGTGCAAGCATGCACGCCCTTATTGAAAGCATGTTAACTGGAACACTACCATCAGTTAACGTAAAACCCTAAAATAAAACTCCAAGTGTGTAAAGCTGATCTCAGAATAGATATGCATGTGATGACAACATCGAGTTAACTTGAAAGGGTAACACCAAGTTGAACTCGTGTGTGTAATGTCTATCCTGAGAGGTGGGAACAGAAGTTTACTATGTGTGATCTCGAGCAATCAATCCCTCAATGAGATTGCTGACTGTATCACTATCTGGAGCTATGAGACTCTGTCGGAGAATGCTATGTTGATGCAGCATGTCCTCACCAGCTGTAATCTGAGATTGAAGTTCGCCCCTACTCCTCGTTGCCTCATCGAACAATGCTGACATGACTGTAAGCTGAGTAATCTTACAGCCAACGGTCTCCCCACTAAAAATGGAATGAATGAGTGCCTGGAGCTCTGACTGAACGTCGGTAAGCTCAACGTAGGCACCACCCTCAATCTGGTAACGGCACGGTAAACGAGATACTAGAGTTCTCACAAACCGGAGTGCACTAGTGACGTGCTCTCTACTCTCAATCAATTCTGATGCTAAAGTGTTTTCTATCTTTTCCCTGAAAACCAATTGTGTCTTCCAAGAGTAGATAGCTTCTCTGTCCTCTGCATCTGTGACTGCATCATACGCCACACTCAGGTGAGCAATCATAATCTCATCTCGGGGTTTGTTAATAGCCATATCTCGTTGCTCATCTTGAAGACGAAGACAGAGCTCTCGTGCATTGTACCGCAACTGATATAACTCTGTGAGCATAGCATGGCCTCTAGCAACGAACTCCTCCCACTCATCCAAACGCTTGCCATATGCAACCAAGTGATTGAGTTGACTTTGCTCTGCTGGAGGCTCAAGCATCAGTGGGAGTGTATTAATGGCATCTGGTCTATGTACAAGGCTAGAAATATATTGACGAAGCTGTCTGATTTCAGCCTTGAGGGCTGCCTTATCCTCTCCGTCCTTCAGTATTCTATCCTTGGCACTGTCTGTAGCAACTTGTAGAAGATCAACCTGAGTCTGGCGTGTGCTGCGACCAAGGTTGACTGTGATAACTTCAAAATCTTGAGATTCTAACTCAGCCAAGTCCTTACCCTGTGGATGTACGGCAGTTTCAATGACAATCTCCATATCAGTGTTTCTCTCTACGTGAACCATGTTCTTGACCCTCTTGTCTGGCGCATCCTGGTAAATGTCGTCAAAATCAAAATGATTAAGAACATAAGATGGCTGCCTCCTCTTCCTTCCTAGTTGAGCTTCGATCCAAGATTGGTCTCGGCTAATGCTACTAGAAGGGTCTGCACTAGCGACAGGAGGTACTGATGAGAGTGAGTATGTAGAAGACCCACTGCGAGGTGGAGAGTCTAAATCCAATTCAATGTGAATTGGGATAGGTGACTGCTCTGGAACTGATGTAGGAGCTTGAGGCTGAACCTCAGGTACTGGTGGGCTCTGAATTGATCTCTGAACTGGCTCTGTGATAGGCTGTCTGTCAGGCTCCGCATGTGTAACAGTGGGAAGCGCCTTGCCCTTTGAATTGTTTGGCGCTTGACCTTCTTTTTAGGATTCTTTCTTTGTTTAGGCTTTGATGAGGACGGCAACGGCGATTCAATTAATTACCGGGCGGCTCATTCGAACACTTACTCCTCTGAGCCAATACCGCAGGTAAAGTATACCGCTCGGTCAACTCTACTTGACCTCTCCTTGATCAAGCATATTCCTTGGCGCACTAATCTATCAACAACAATAAGTAACGGTTGTGTATCGACTGCTTCAAAACCGAGGAAGAACTCGGTTATTCGATAGAACCTCCTACATCTTCTCGATAAGAAAACAGAAATTGCGGAGAGAGAGAAGGGCCAGAATCGCCTCGCTTAACCTCAAAGTCATCTACGCAATTTGCCCAAGTATATAGAAGGCTCTGCGGATATGTGCCTCTGTTAGTTAGCGAAATAAAGTATAATGACTCAAAGGTCATAAGCACGTGCTTCGACAAGGTACTTAAGATGATATCTCTCAAGTTCCTGTCCTGCGATCTTTGCATCAATTGCCGACTTGCACCAATACATTCCAAACTAAAAAGGAAAGTTGAGTGATGGTCTGTGCCTGCGGCGTAGAAGACGATGAACATCATGCATCTGCCTAAGGAATTCCTGAAAGATTGTTTTATCCGAAGGATAACGTGGAAGCATAGCTGGATTTCCTGTGAAACCGTATACTCGGATGTAGGTGTATGCTGGGAACTGTATAAACCAATCTGCCCATCCATCCATCGCTGCCCTAGCAACTGCCGAGATACGAACGTGCAATTCCCAGTCCAAATTCCTCACTGTATAGGTCAAGAAAGCCTCGTGAACACGCTTGAAATGACGTTCAGCTCTAGTGAACTCAAGCTGATCATAATACTGATAGACTTTCTGAACACTGAGAATGCCCACGGTGTTTAGCCCTCAGAACTAACCCTGATAAGCGATCAAGTACACGAGATATGAACACATGTGAAACTCATGTGCAACTAGGAAATCGGTGATTTGCCTGTGGAGAATATCACTGATGAAGGATGCCTAGTCATAATGCTCCTTCGTAAATGATACCAATAATGTAATACATCCAAGGCCGGAAAACAAATCGCATGTGCTTTAATTCGACATGATTCAGAGTGTGATTAGGAATCGCGATACTCATCCTTTGTATTCTACACCCACATTGTTTGGCAATCTGTTCTTTGTTTGTTTTAACCATCTTTCTGCCATTTTCTTCTGACATTTGTCCACATCAGCATCAAACGCTTGTGCACACTGCTCCATAGAAACAACTAGGCTGTTCTGGTGTTGAGGAATGCCAAAACTTCTTTCGATGTCCAAAGGTTTGAGACTGCAAATGACCCGTCCGTCAACTGACACTATCTCACGAGTAGTAGAATTGTAATGCTTAATGCAAGCCATCACGAATTCAATACAGTGAACGGAGATAGGTATGGAAGCGGCCTCTAATAAGCCAGACTGCTCAATATTTTGAATAATTGAACTTCTAATCTTAACTGGATCTAGCACTGCTTCTGGCAATACTTTGTGAAGGTCTGTCTCAACCAACTGAGAAAATCATGAGTAAGGACGGTTTTGGTCCTGTATTCGAGCTGAGTGAACTGCATTCTGAAAAATTAGCCTGTTGACTGTGAACTTGACTATATTCTGACAAGATTTCTGGAAGCTAAAAATAGCCTGCGAGAGTTAAAAATAGCCTTTCGAAGAATTATTTTCTGCGAAAAAATCCGAGATATGGGTTTTGTCCAGAAAAGGATTCTAAGACAACCCAAAATGTCAGATTTGCGAAAATTCAACTTCTACTCGATCGTACAGAGATTTTTCACTTGAGAAAATTAGTAACTCAAGAACGAACGTTCTAAAGTTAAAAATTCGTGAAAAATCAAACGCACAATTTCAACTCGAGGAAATTATATGAGAATGATCCAGACACTGAGACTTGTAGAATTCGCCAATTTTAGGAACATGCACACTGTATCTTGAGAGAAATCTGAGATTGAAGGATGAAAAAGACGTTTTTATTATGCTTCTCTGTGAAAATCACCTTAGATTTCTTCAGATTGTTGACAATTGTGAATTTTATCCTGCAAAAAGATTTGTTAAATAAAATCGCCTTGAGAAATTGATGAAGATTTTGCCTTTGAACTGGAAGAATTCGCCTTGTTTAGAAAAACCACGAATTTTCCTCTCTTGACATTTGCGCCTTTATGAAGAAATTCAAATTTCCTTTTGAAGAAAATACGAATTTATATTAAATTTGAGGATTCGCCTTTGATTATTGAAATACGCCTTTGAATATTGAATTCGCCTTTGAATATTGAGGAATTTGCAACTGAAGAACTTGCGAATTGCTTTGAATTTATAAATTGCGAATTCCTTTGAATGAATGAACTTGCTTTGGAGATGTGCGCCTTTATTCCTTCTTGAAGAAATACGAATTTGCTTGAAGCTTGCTTTGAAAATTAATAAACTTCGATTTCCCTTTGAAGATATGAATTTGCTTTGGAAAACACGAATTTCTCTTAAGATTGGATTTTTCTCTTGAGAAATGCGAATTATTGAAAGCTCTGTGAATAATAATGAAGATGGCGCCATGTTTATATAAGAAGAAATTCGCACCAATTGGCAACTGCAAGAATTCAAAACCCTAACCAGAATAGAAGTCCTCTGATTGGTTGCTTTTCAGTTGCACTGCCACTGACTGGAAGTTCAAATTTGAAATAAATAATAAAATATTTATTATCATGCAAAAGCGCCAAAAATAGAAAATCGCCATCTTATGCTAAAATTGCAAATATTCTGAACTTCAGTTGACAATTTTGTTGAAGCTCTGAGATTCATCGTCAGACTTCAACGATTCCAAAAAGTCATCTCTTGAGCATATAGGCGTCCATTTGCTCAAGATACTTCACTTTTTATTAACTCCCTATTTAATAGCTGACAGCACTGTCACGACTGGCCAACTTCCACACTGATTTCTGGATGACCGGGTGATACCAGACGGACCGAAGAATCTTACCTGAAAAGCCTACCAACAAGGAAGAAATGTCCGCTGGGGAGACACTATCGCAGTAAATCCATCGCTTAACCCCTTGAAAATTAGGCTCGACAAATTGCTTTTACGGTTCCGACTTCACATTAAACCGCCATCCGACGCCTTTCAAACGGTCACGACGGTGAACGGTGAACCCTGCTGACAAGCAACGAAGCTCACTGCGTGACTGGAGATATTCTGCATCCAACGACTGTATGCACGACACCTGAAAGCTGTGTTAAGGCCCTCAAAAGTAAAAGCGCCCCTGGCTCTTAGTTGCACTGGTGTCATTTTGACAAAAGACGAACTTTCGTCCAAGTACCCCACTTTGTCCTCTGATATCTGGAGCTGGGACAACCCGATTCAGGCACTATCTGTTTTAACGGACAGCCAGAAGGGCCCACAAGAGAAGTCTCTGGAGGTGACGAAGCAAGAAAACTGCTTCTAAGACCTCAAAAATCCCAGTGCGTATTTTATTTAAAATTACTGCTCCAGACTTGGCCATTTTCCGGACATCTTCACTTTGCAGCATCTCGCCAAAGACCTGCATGTACGAGCGTTTGCCAAATCCCGAAGGCTGACGGCTAGGCTCGTTGAATAGATAAAATGATTACGTTCAATAGCCGTGAAGACTTCGAACGCGAACGGGCTCATCTGACAGGCCTAAAGGCTAGGCGCCTCTAGACTGTGGAAATACACTGAAAATTGTTTGTTGGTCCGCCCGTGAAATTACATGCTTGGTAGAATCGCCGCCACGATCACCTGGAACGTCGGATCGATAGGAAGGATGATGCATCGCGGAGCTAGGCTAGAGTATTACTGATGTTAGGAAGACTCTGTCTGCAAATTTCACCATCTGGAGGGTCCTTTAAACCAGCGCCCCTGGTCTGTACTTGCACTAGGAACAAACGGAGAAGCTCAGAAACGTGAAAACTCCATTTTAAGCTGATCTTTGGATGACTGCCATCGGAATTCTGAAACTCGGATGACTACGTTTGATATCTCGTCAGATAAGCAGACTAGTCGAGAACAAATTGACTGTATCCACCATCAAAAACGCCAAGATTTACCCCCTCTTTTAGATGGGCGCCCTCAGGCTAGAGGCGCGCTTTTGCCTGAAAAAGACAAGTTTCTCACCTCTGGAAATTTAGGGATTTCAACTTCTGTTGCTGTTTTCCGGAGCTGTGAGTCTTGGAAAGCTTCGCCGGATAGCTCGACGGATAGCTAGACTGATTCTGAAGAGATTGACTGGATGCTTGAGCATTTTAAACAAGATCTTGACCTTCAACAAGCTGGGCGCCCTTAGGCTATACTTGCACTTTTTGACTTTTCCTTTGAAAAATCTTCATAAATTGATCATTAAAAACTCCATTTCGATCACTGAAATGACCGCGTGCAATGTGAAATGCTATCGTGAGATGTTCCTCCATTGTGAAAAGCTCTATTCTGAGTCTCTGCTTCAGGCTCTGATCAATAAAACTGACTTTGACTGACAAACTATTGACAAAAACTCCATGCTTGATATTGCCCAAAAACTGTATTTTACATCATTTTAGCAAGATTTAAACTAATTTATGCAAAATGCCTTGATGAAGCAAAAATTTGGTTTGGGTACAACAGAGTCGTTGGAAATCAGCTTGCACATGCTGTTTTACCAAGTCCAACTCTTCCAAATGGCCGCATTGTTATCTTATGGTTTCTTTCTTTCCTTCTAAATCTTATCGTGGCTTTTTGCCATCCGTAGAGCTTGCTGACTGTGTCTATAATTCAAATACACTTCCAAAACAGTTTCAACTTCACTTGCCACCTTGCTTGTTACGTGGCATATTGACTTAGTCAAATGCTTGAGTCATTACTCATTGCATGGCTTAATATGCATATTGATACCTAGCTATTTCTTGCTTAATCATCGTGGAAGTATTAACTCCATGTCGCCTCCACTTTTATGTGAGACTTTGGTCTTTAAGCATTCTTTACTCATCGCATTATATATGTGAATGGTATATAGTATTAATCATATATATGTATTATAATAGTTCACTATTATAATATGTATATGTATTAATATATATATATATATTGATATATATTCATAATAATACATTTGTCAACTTGACATATATATTTAGGTATATATTTTAATATATACGTATACATGTATATGTATCATTTAATCCATTACATACATATATACTTATATATTAATATATATATTATCACTTAAATATCTTTACCCGATAAATGTATATATATCGATAGGTATATATATAGCGTATATATATATATTCACATCTATACGAATACACATATATGTGATGTGTCTACGTATGGGTATACGTAGGTATTTCTACCTACTCATACTCATGCGCACATACGTTCATATATATGAGTTATTGTATATATATACATACATATATGTACGTTTATCATATATACGTATCATCTATGTATATTGAAATACACAAAGTATGCTTCATGTGCTTCATGCTCCAATACAAGGACTTATCATAATGACTCAAATCATCTAAACAATCATAGAGAATCATAAACATTCATCCACACATTCCTATCAACATAAAACTATATCCAAGATTTACTTACAAACTCATAGCCCAAACTGACTTGACAAAGCTTGTCTAACCTAGGCCATGAGTGTGTGCATTAGCTCAAATAGGTACATTAGTGGTTTCCATACCAAATTCCTCTCTTGGGTGATACTCTCTCTCTCTTTACTGGAGGGCTCGATTCTTTCATGCATCCAACTTAGTGTATCATGAACGTAGTTAGCCGATAACATGAAAATCATATTCATCGCATATCATTTGCATCATTAAAGCGTTTAAAAAGAAATCACATCATAATGCATATTCATATATTTCATTCATCCTTTGAACATATTTAAGTCATAATCTTGCATAACTGGTAAATACATACTGGGGTGTAAAAGACCCCTTGGGCACGTATAGGTTTTCTTGATGATTTGGGGAGTTGAACTATTAGGTGGTCATCGAGGGGGCTCTTTGAAGAGGAAGACTAGCTTTTGGATTGACTCATTTTGACAAATTTTTGCTTGATCTAGGGCTTGTGAATTGAACTAGCGCTTGGTGTTTTGAATACTTCTCAAACAATTTCCTTGCTTACAATCTTAATTACTTGAACCCTAACCTCTAGAATTTCAAATTTTATCGAACTAGAGCTCTAAGAAGGTAAACTTGTTTAACATTCTAGAAACCCTAGTTTGCTATTGAAGTTGCAAAATGCCAAGAATTTGCTCTCCAATCTTCGTATAACATGAAATGATTCATCTCAATGATCAAATGACAATATTTATGGAGAGAAATCTTCAAAAGATCAGGTAGCAAATAGTCACTTCTTCCATTGCTACTTGTTCATGCAAACCATAAGCATTTTACTATCCGTTTCTCAAATTCAAATACAGGTCGTGTTGTGACCTTTTCACACATCGCCCATTCAAGATGGGGACCCCTAAATTTTTTTTGCTCCATTCTGGTCTTTTTGGCTTTGGTCTTTGTTTTTCTCTCTCTCTATCTCTTTTTTGATATCTGCCTTTCGAGGATTGTGCCCGTCATTGTGTTTAAACATGAACTTTTGGCCAAGTCTGAAAATTAGGGTTTCCATCTTTCCAGCCAATTCGTGGTCAAACGAAGTGAATAAATTGAAAACAGAGATTAACATTGATGTCAATATGCTTCCAGTAGGCTCTCACTGAAATTTCATCAAATTCCGGGTACTTACTATTTTTAGTAAGTATGCAATTTAGGGCAATCCGTCAGCATTTTTTAAATTCCGACAGTCACATTGCATTCATAACACATCAAGCTGCTCACTGGCAAATTTTGAGCTGAAACAGACAACTTACTATTTTTAGCAGTTCAGCGTCTGGAGCAAATTTCAGGGGTTATATGAAGAATTTTTCAACGCATGTCTGAAGACTCCTTCTGGGTTTTCAGAGACCTTCGCGATGGTGTGACATGCAAAGCGAGATAACAACTTTCAGAATTCAGTCTTCCGGGGCTATTTTTAGGGTTTGCATGTCAGCGTTTTCTTTGCATGTCGGCATATTCTTTATGGGTTTTTCGAGAGCTTCGCAGTGATGTGACATGCAAACGGAGATGATCACTTATTAAGGAACTTGCTATTTTTAGAAGATATATCCCAGCAGCTGCTTCCTAGCACTTCAGAATCACGAGCTGATCACAATGCAACAGAAACGAGAACAAACGGAGACCAGTTGATATACATGCAAGATGAATTAAGGTTTCCAGCTTCGGGGCCCAAAAAGAGGGGTAAAACGTCAGAATTTTTGAAAACCGGTGTATACCACCGCGATCAGCATCCTTCAAGCTATTTTCTGGTAAAATTTGAAGACAAACGAAGCACTTACTATTTATAGTAAGTCGTTTCAGAAACTGGCTAAAAATAGAAAGTCAGCAGCAGGCGTCGATGTCAGCAGGCAGGTCATGTGGTGAGGAGCGCGTCATTCGAATTTCAAGTCAAACGGAGTTGTGGAAGTCATGAAACTGAGCAAGTGCTATAAATAGTAAGCCACCTCCAGAAACATGCTATAAATAGCAAGGTCAGTGCAAGGCATCAACAGGTACAGGTCAAGTAAGTGATGAAGGCCCCATGGCACGAATTTCAAGGCGAACGAAGTTGCAGGAGATGGAAAATTAGGCACTTACTATTTTTAGCAGACTTGGGCAGAGAAATTAGGGTTTCCTAAATTCAAGGGTAAAACACGACAGTCATGCAAACGCAGCGTCCAGCCATGATCACCACACTTCAGGCAATCGGCACACAAAATTTGAACTCATTTTGAGTAGTTACTATTTTTAGTAGCTAAAAATAGCAGGTACATGCAAGACCAAGCACCAATAGCTCAATCACACCACGAAGTTCAAAACAGGGCGAAAATCAAGCTTTTAGAGTCAGAAGTTAGTTGAAAGCACGAAATTTGAGGAACTTTCTAAAAATAGAAGGCGAGGGCGAATTAGGGTTAGCAGGAGAAAGTCACCCTAAATCCGGCAAAGGACAAGAAATCCACCAAGTTTGATATTTTTTCAGGTCCAGCATCAAAACTTGCTTTAAAAGGCCAAAGACAGATCAAAATTCTTGAAGTGTTTGAAGAATGAAAGCATACCCCTCCAAATGCGCCCTTGAGGTTAAAGCTTGATGAAATTTTCTCTAAGTTATCAAAATTTGAAGCTCAAGCCCCAAAATGCGCCTAAACTTGCATGTGGAGCTTCAAAATTTTCTAAGTATCAAAAATTGGAAGTAGGGGGTCCTAAATGCGCCCTAGCTTGAGAAGGTGGCTTGAATTTTTTTTTTCTAAGTCTGGAAAGTTGACAGCTCCATGGTGAGGTGCGCCCTTGAACTTGAAGTTGGAGTAAAAATTCACTAAGTGTTGAAAATTAAAAGCATGAGGGGCTAAATGCGCCCAGCTCAAGAGAAGAGATGGAAAAAGTTTCAAGTGTCAAAATTGAAAATTGCCCCTTCTAAATGTGCCTTAGCTTGCAATGAGGGAGTTTGAAAAGTTCAAGGCTGGAAAATTCTTCTAAGGCACCAAAACTCAGAGTAAGAGGGGTGGAATGCGCCCAAGGAACTTGGAGTAAAAAGAAAACTTCAAAAAATTGCTAAGTGTGGGAAACTAAAAGTTGAAGGTGGTATATGCGCCTTAACTTTGAAAGATGACTTCAAAAACGGCTAAGGCATTGAAACTCAAAGTAGATCATGCTATTTGCGCCTTAGCAAAAAAGGGTGACTTCCAAAATATTCTAAGTATTCAAAACTTGAAGTTGAGCCTACCTTTTGCGCCTTAAAAAGAGGAGAGCCACTTGGAAATTTCTCTAAGTTTTGATAATTTAAAGTCCATGATGCCAAATGTGCCTAAGATGCATGAAGACAAAGTCAAAGCAATTGCATGCAAAAGAAGGAAAAGGGAGCTGGAAAATACACCAAGGTATGGAAATTGAAAGTAGACCCTGCCATTTGCGCCCTCAAGCTTGAAGAGTAAAAATTTTCTAAGTATCAAAGATTGAAAGTCCAAAGTGCCATATGCGCCCCTGGGTAGAAGAGCTTAAAAAAATATATCTAAGTATAAGAAATTGGAAGCTCAAGCCCCCATATGCGCCTTGAAGAAGAAGAAGCATCAAAATTTTCTAAGGCACCCAAAGTGGAAGTAGCACCTCCAAAATGCGCCTTGGCCTAGGGAGAGGTGCTGGAATGTTTTCTAAGTGTTAGAATGGATGTAGAAGGGGTAAAATGCGCCCAACTTGCATAATGGCACAAAATTATTTCTAAGGCTTGAGCAAACTAGAAGTACCCTTGGTAAAGTGCGCCCACTTCACTTGGCAAGTTGAAGGAAGTTTCTAAGCATAAAAATTCCTCCACCACTAGCTATATGCGCCCAAGAGGATATTGGAGGTTAGAAATTCTCACTAAGGCATTTGAATTTGAAGCTTGATGGCCCAAATGCGCCCTTGACTTGTGGAAGTTTGAAAAGTGGTCAAAAGTTGAAGCTCAACCTATTAAATGCACCCCAGGCTGGAAGAGTGGGTTTTAGAATATTTTAAGTGTCTAAATTTGAAGCACATCCGTCCAAGTGCGCTTTAACTTGTGAAGAGCTTTGAAAACGTCCAAGGATGGAGAATGGTGTTACGCGTTGGTTTTAAAAAAAATATTCTCCATAAAATACAAGTGTGATCAAGGCATTAAAATTTTCCCAGTGAATTGATAAAAAATTTCTCACCACAGGAAGGATTGAAAATGAATAAAATTTTCTAAGGAAAAATTTTCAAAATGCTAAATGATTTAATAAAATTTTTTTCTAAGGCAAAATATTTTCTTCCTTAGGAAATTACGCCTAGACATGGAGGATGATGAAATTTCTTAAGAAATGAATAAATTGCCAGGTGAGGAATCCGATGATGCTAGCTGCACAGGGTTGACAAATATTTTCAAGTCAGAGCAACAAGAAATGTTCACAGATGAAGAAATGGATTAAATTTGCTAAAAAAATATTTTTCTAAGGTTCAAAATTCAAAAAATTAAATGAACCCGTTCATTGTATACCCATGAATCTGACGCGTTCTGAAGAAAATTTTCTTCTGGGTATTGTAGATCTTCGATGAGAAGTTGATTTCCAAGTCTTCTGCACTTCGCCAAGGCCTTCAAAATGAAGAATTTAATCGGTGCTCAAGCAATGAATTTTCCTAAGGGAAAATTTAAAATTTTCTAAGGCAAGGGATAAAATGTGTAAAAATACCTTGGCGGATGAATTTGAAAATGATCGCCTAGATGATTTTTGACCAAGTTCCTGATGAAAACATTTTGCTCGAGCCAGGGTTGGATGAAATGTCAGCCGGAAAAGTGAAGAAGATGCAGTTGAAGCTAACAATTTTAAAAGATGATACGCCCTTGAGGAAGATGAAATTTGGCTAAGGCATGATGAATTTGAAAGCAAAGTTGGCTAAGGAAAAACGATGAACCCTTGGAGATCAAAACATGAAAATCCTGGTAAGTAAAGTGAATTTATATTATGAAGTGTTCTAATGCTCTTCTCCTTGCTTGTTTTGCAGGAGAAACGTCGAGACCAAGCAGTGATGATTTAAAGTGATGAAGAAAACAATCCAAGATGACATTTCAACCTCGAAGGAAGAAAGGTTGCGAAAAATGGCTAAGTGTTGAGACTTAGTATAACTCGAGTGACAAAGAAGAAGTTGTTTGATCAAGTCCAAGAGGATCAAGAGCAGTGTGAATGCGTTTCCAGACGAGAATCTTTTGGAAGATGGACATTAATTGCTCATTTATTGCCCCACTCTCCATTATGGCGGTTTTTAGGGCGAATCTTGTTTAGGGCTGAGGTGGCACAATCTGGGCCATCCAACCGATTGTAATCTAAGCCGTCCGTTGGACTTGGCCATCTATAAAAGGGGGAGTCCCCCTCATTTGTACCTTAGTAGAAGTAGAGCATAGAGATCAGAATAGAGAGTGGAGCAGAGACACTTTAGTTGTAATATCTTAGAATAGTGTAGTTTGAAAAGGAAGGAAAGTCTTCCATTTGAATACTTTGTAAGAAGTTGTTGTGAACACTTTCATAATAGAAGAGTTTTTCATTGATGGTGATCTCCTCTTTGTTATGAGTAGCTAGCGAGGCTTCTTCGTCCTTCCAATTCAAGTAGAATCAAGAAGTAGCGTAAAATAGTTTTCATTTTCATGCAAGTAGATGTTAGTTTTGGACTTGTGGTGTTAATCGAGGCAACTTCATTTTTATCCATACCACTAGCGGCTTGCTGACGGCAGGTCTGCCTTGTGTGGTCAACTAGAAAACTTTACAAACTTAACTTCGATTGTGATTCATGTGTTTGTATGCGTCGTTCTGATGGTGCTTACATGTTGAGTTATAATTTGAAAACCTCTTGTCACTCCCTTGAAGATTGCACCGACTTTGTGTAAGTTGTCCAACGTGAGGCGGAGCAGAATCTGGTTGAAGTTTGTCGAGATTGATCCCACACCCCATCCTTAGATAGAAGATAAACTTCTTAGGCCCTACACTCTTTTAAATTCAGCTCATTTCTGGTTAGGATTAGGAAACTTGTGCCCACTTGCCAAATCATTCGAATTACATGAAAGCCCTTAGTCCGCTGTCTGCTGTCAACTGTCGAACAATTGTGTAAGTCCCCTTGAAATACCAGCAATATCACATCAAGCCAACTGAGACTATTCGCACTCAAGGAACCTTGGAGTTAAATGTATGATCTATCTCGCAATCTTAGCATGTAGGAAACTTTGTTCAAGAGAGGATAGGGTAGCTGTTGGCAACTTTATTCTGTGTTGGTGTAGTCGCAAAAACCAAGTCAACAGGTCGTTGATCATTAGACATGTGAGCAAGATCGACTATTCACAATTGCCTTGACTAAGTTTGAAATTTTTTTATTTGAAGTTGATGTGTTTTGAAAAATCTTGACCAATAAGAGCACTTCACATCACTCTTACTTTTCCATGTCATCCACATGGGCCCATGAAACAAAGAGCTTTTGAAAAGGTAAGATACGTCAACTCCAAGACCATGTGTCACTTTTTCATGAGTCTATAGCTTGAAATGGGGCCTACCTCATTGGATATGTAGATGCACGAAAACAAGAGAAAATAATGCCACGTGTCACATTTCCGCTAATCCGCAACCAATACTGGGGCCCACCTCATCGAACTCGCAGACACATGGAAACAAATAGAACGCTACTAGATGTCATCCTTCTGTGAGTCTGGAGCTTACCAATCCTTTTGCTACAAAGAGCCTTGTTGATGTGGTTTTCACGACCGCACCAACACAGAATAAAGTTTCCCAACGGATGCTCTATCCTCTCTTGAACAAAGTTTTCTGCATGCTAAGATTGCGAGATAGATCATGCATTTAACTCCAAGGTTCCTTCAATGCGAATAGTCTCAGTTGGCTTGATGTGATTTTGCTGGTATTTCAAGGGGACTTACACAATTGTTCGACAACTGACAGCAGACAGTAGACTAAGGGCTTTCATGCAATTTGGATGATTTGGCAAGTGAGCGCAAGTTTCTTAATTCTAACCAGAGATGAACTGAATTTAAAAGAGTGTAGGGCCTAAGAAGTTTATGTTCTATCTAAGGACGGGACGTAGGATCAATCTTCGACAGACTTCGACTAGACTTTGCTCCGCCTCACGTTGGACAACTTACACAAAGTCGGTGCAATCTTCAAGGGAGTGACAAGAGGTTTTCAAATTATAATTCAACATGCAAGTACCATCAGAACGACGCATACAAACACATGAACCATAATCGAAGTTAAGTTTGTAATATTTTCCAGTTGACCACACAAGGCAAACTTGCTGTCAACAAGCTGCTAGTGGTATGAATTAAAAGAAGTTGCCTTGATTAACTCCACAAGTCCACAACTAACATCTACTAGCATGAAAATGAAAACTACTCTACTTTAAGTTACTTGAAGTTGAAGGGATGAAGAAATCTTGCTAGCTACTTATAACAAAGATGAATTCACCATTCAATGAAAGATCTTTTATTACAATAGTTTTTCGCAACAATCTCTACAAAGTTTTCAAAGGAAAACTTTCCTTCTTCTTCAAACTACGCTATGCTAAGATATTACAACTAAAGTGTCTTTGCTCTACTCTCTACTCTGATCTCTAAGCTCTGCTTCTACTAAAGTACAAATGAGGGGGACTCCCCCCTTTTATAGCTGGCCAAGTCCAATGGACGGCTCAGATTACAATCGGCTGGATGGCCCAGATCGTGCCACCTCAGCCCTAAACAAGATTCGCCCTAAAAACCGCCACCAAGAGGAGTGGGGTAATAAATGAGCCATTAATGTCCATCATCCTTCTAGAAGATTCCAACTTTGAAACGCGTTCACATTGCTCTTGATCTTCTTTTTGACGTTGTTCTTCAACTTCTTCTTTGTCACTTGAGTTATACCTAGTCTCAACACTTAGCCATTTCTTGCAATTTTTCCTTCCTTCGAGGTTGAAATGTCATCTTGGATCACTTAAATCATCACTGCCTAGTCTCGACGTTCCTCCTGCAAAACAAACAAGGAGAAGAGTATTAGAACACTTCATAATATAAACTCATCCTACTTACTAGGATTTTCATGTTTTAACTTTCAAGGGTCCATCGTTTTCCTCTAGCACAACTTTGCTTTCTTCATGATTTTCCAGCTGAGGTGTTCGCAATTTTGATCTCGTTCATTTCTGGCTCAGGAAAATTATCTTCACGAAGAACTTGAGCAAATTCACCTAGGCAGTTCCTTTCAAATTCATCGTCCGGAGTATTTTACCTTGAAAACACATTTTCTTCACTGTGCCTTAGAAATTTTTAAAATTTTCCCTTACGAAAACTCATCAATCCAGTGCCCATCAAATCTTTATCCTGTAAGCCTCGGCGAAGTGTGAAAGGCTTTAAAATCAACTCCCTGTCGAGGATCCTCAATACCCAGAAGAAAATTTTCTTCAGAACGTGTCAGATTCATGGGTATACAATGAACGGGTTCATTTAATTTTTTTGAATTTTGGACCTTAGAAAAATAATTTTCATCAAATTTAATCCATTTCTCACTTCAGGTGCATTTCCTTGCTCCGACTTGAAAACTTTTTATTGACCCTGTGCAGCTGGCATCATCCGACTTCATCTTTGGCAATTTTGTTCACGTCTTGAGAAATTTCATCACCTCACTAAACTTAGGCGTGATTTTCCTAAGGAAGGAAATATTTGTGCCTTAGAAAATTTAAGTTACTTAGCATTTTGAAATTTTGCCTCAGGAAATTTTTTTATTCATCTTCAATCACCTTGCTTGTGAGGAAAATTTGATTTTAACTCACTTAGAAATTTTTTTGAATGTCTTGGGCGCATTTTACCTTTCATGAGGAATAAATATCTTCTTTAAAACCCAACGCCTAGCATATTTTCCTTACATCTCCAGCGCCTTAACTCTCTTTAAAATCCATCAACTTTATTCTTGCATGGGCACATATAGAGGAGTCTTCTTTAAATTCAACCCCCTTCTTAGCCAGGTGCAAATATGACCTCCAACTTTCAAGGCGCATATCACAGGGTGAGCTTTAAATTTATGACTTAGGCAAATTTTGAAGTCTTTAAGCTCAGGCGCATTTCTCAAGTGGTGCTTCAAATTCCATGACGTAGAATTTTTCAAAGTCCACTCTCCTCATTTAAAGCTCTTTCAAACTCTTGGGCGCAAATCCATGGTCCAACTTTCAATTTTGTCAACTCTAAGCTCAGGGGCGCAAATAGCATGGGGAGCATCAAGTTTTGACACTTAGCAAAATTTCCAAGCTCCTCTTTGAGGCTGGGTGCATATGAGCTATGGAGGTTTTAGTTTTGACACTTAGGCAAAGTTTGAAGTTCTTCAAAGTGGGGTGCATTTAGCTAGGCCTTCTTCAAATTTTCACCACTTAGTACGTTTTAGACTTCTTTCACTCCAAGGGCGCATTTTGGAGGGTGGGCTTCAAATATGTTTGCCTTAGAAACTTTTCTTCAACCTATCTTTTTCAAGGGCGCATTTTACCCCTTGAACTTTGAGCCTGACGCCTTAGAATATTTTCCATCTTGATGTCTCCTTTTTGGGCGCATTTAGGGCCCTGTGCCTCATTTTTCTATGCCTTAGAGTGAATTCTTCATCTCATTCCTCATGGGCGCATTTTGATGGGGGGAGCTTCCAGTTTTATTGCCTTAGAATATATTTTCCCTCATGCTTCTAACTTAGGCGCATTTACTAGGGTCAGCTTTCAGTTTATAACACTTAGATTATTTTTCCCTCTTCAAGCTTGCAAAGGCGCCTATGTGATAGGGAGCTTCAAATTTGCAAGACTTAGAATTTTTTTGGAGTCTTCTTCAAAGTTAGGCGCATATCATACCCTGAACATCAAATTCCCACTCTTATTCTTTATAGGCGCATACAAGAGGGTGGTCTTTCACTTGGGGGTGCAAATAGCATGTTGAGCTTTTAATTTTATCAACTCTAAGCTCAAGGGCGCATTTTGACCCATGGGCTCTCATTTTTCTTACTTGGGCAATTTTCAAACTTCCTTACTCCACCTTGGGCGCATTTTGAGTAGGCAACTTCAAGTTTCTAACACTTAGAAGATTTTCACCCTCATTCTCTCCTCAAGGGCGCATTTGACCCCTTGTACTTTCAATTTAGCAATCTTAAACAAATTTCAAGGCCACCTCTTTGTCTTCTCAAGCTTGGGCGCATTTCCCTAGGCAAGCTTCCATTTTTCAATGCCTTAGTAGAATTTTCATCTGTCTTCAGCTTCTCAAGGTGAATTTTGACTTGTGAACTTCAAATTTCAAGTGCTTAGAGAATTTCCACCAACCTTCAGCTTTTATGTAATGTCCCCAAAAATTGGACAAAATGATTCAATTATTTAATATTCCTTAACTCTTAAATTATTTTCAAAAGAGGGATATTAAATAATTAATTAATCAAGTTATAAAGTGACTTAGGAAAATATTTAAATATGACATGGTAAAAGTCACTTATATTTTGAATTGTGAAAAATTAAAATATAGTGACTTAAGAAATATTAAAAACATTTCTTTATAAAAAGTCACTTTGATTTTTGGTATGGAGATAAAAAGGAAGGAAGCGCACATTTTGAAGAACCTTTTGAATGCATAATTTTCACTGCAAAAGAAAACTCGAGCTTCCTGGCTTTGGGGTTGGAAAAACCCTACATCTCCAGTTTCGGGTGTGGAACTATCACCCCTAGCTGTGAATAATTGAAGGATTTTGGTAAAAGGAAACAAGCTTCATTTCTGAAATTCGTGATTGTATATCTGCTGAGTTTTATTGCTTTAATGGATTGAATTTAAGAGCTCCACATATGTCTTTGAGGGCGTGACTTTAAAGACCAGCCCTAGGCGCATTGTTTCCAAGCATTGAAGGCATGAAAAAGGCGTTCAGTTGAAAATCTGGGTGAGTTGAAGTAAAAACGTGTTTCAGAGGATGATGGCGCCCTATTTTCATCTGTAGATGGGTCATGGAAAATGCTGTGAGAGTTTAAGGGAGGCGCCTGGAGTATTCAAGGCCAGGCACACCATTATCTTGGAGAATCGACCTTCAAAGAAGCTGTTACAGTTGCTGGTCGTGATTTTCTGGAAAATACTGAGGACGACTTTATTTCTGCCAGTCTAAAAACGCACTTCACTCAGGTCTGAGTATATCTTTCCTATATAATTGAAAATACCTTGTTATGAGCTATTGTAGTCGCTTGGGAAGTGAAGCGATGAGTTTGCTGTCTTGTTTTTAATTGCTGTTAGTGAGTTCAATCTGTCTCAGGCTCAGAAAAAGGTGCACTGGACTGTAGTCATGCATATTTTGTCAAAAACGAATTATGTAATGTATTGCAATAGCCACTAAATTCTGTTTCAGCCCTGGACGTCATAGGATGGCTCCCAAAAAGAAATCGTGTGAGTTATAAGGGTCAGATTGTACTTCTGGGTTGCAAGTGCTGGTTGGTAACTCTTGTTTCTTCTTTGTGGGCTCGCTTGTAAACCTGGAATGATATGACAAGGGTGTTCTGTTATTACAGTCAATGAATGTATGAATGCTACTACACTGAGTTGATAAATTTTCTGTGCATCGCTCTTTGGATTTAATGCTTCATAACATAAACATTGTATGTCCCAAACTGAATGCCAATGAAATCCATCAAGTGGAGAACAATTAGAATAAAAGAAACTCTGCCCACAGTTAAGTCTGATATTCATTTCTGAGAGTGTTATTTCCATACTTGTATGTAAGGACTGCCTAGGTCTGAGTTCTAAGTCTGCTGTTATAAACTGGGTCTGATCTTTAAATGATAAGGCTGCATTTTAGCTCAGAAACATAAGGAAAACATTGAAATTCAGTGGTATCATTATCATCTCTTTTAATGCCCAAAATATCATATTGTTTCATATCAAACTCAGAGTATAATGGAAGAAGTTTGCTGTTCTTTTTGACGAATGAATATTGAGTATCTTGAAGTTTCAAGTGAAGAGAATTGATTTGAATATCAGAACTGTATCTGTTTATTTTATTTCCAATGAGTTACTCATACCGAGAGACAATCTGGTAAAGTAGCACACCTATCAAACTGAAAATTTAGAGCAGATTCAGCAAGGTTTCTTACATTTTAAAGGCGTTCTTCACTGGCTGGACTTGAAAATTTATCAATTTCAGTGAATTTTATGCTCTTTGCCTGATTTAGGGCAATTCGGTCATGCTAACCCTAATTTGCTATTTTTAGAAAATTCTTCAGATTTTGTGCTTTGGATTGATTTTTGACTCCAGAAACCCTTATATTGCTTTGTTCTGAACCTCGGGATGTGTTTGTGCTACTGATGCCTGATATCTGTCTGTACCTGCTATTTTAGCAACTTACTAGAAATAGCAACTGCTTATAATGTCTTCAAATTTCATCTGTTGAATGCCAGAAATGTGGAGATCGTGGCTGGATGCTGCTTCTGGTTGACTGTCCTATTCCGCCCTTGATTTTAGGAAAGCCTAATTCCTCTGTGCCAATCTGCTAAAAATAGTGTCTGATTTTTCATTCTCTGCAACTCTGTTTGTCTTGAAATTCGCGCCAAGGATTCCTCATCACATGTTTGACCTGTTCACCCTGAGATTTCGTGATGACCAGCTTTTTGGCTTGCTTTGGAGTGACTTACTATTTATAGCAGCTGCTTGATTTTGAGACTTCTACAACTCCGTTCGAGTTGAAATTTGAATGCGGTGATCCTCGTTGGTAAACTTGCATGTCTGCGCTGGCGCCTGAGATGGACTTTCTATTTATAGCCTGTGTCAGGAACGCCTTACTAAAAATAGTAGGTGCCCTGATTGTCTTCAAATTTGGCCAGCAGACTCCTCGGAAGATGTTGATCGTGGTGGCTACTTCAGTTTTGGGCATTTTGACGCCTGATTCCTCATTTTTAGCCCTGAAGCTCGAAACCCTAATTTTCTTGCATGTTCTTCAAATGAGCTCCGTTTGACCTCGTTTCTGCTGCATGTCGATCAGTTTGTGGTTTTGAAGTGTCGGGTAGCTGCCAAAGAGCACCTGCTAAAAATAGAAAGTGGTTGAGAAAGTGACCAACAGGCTGTCAAATGATTTTGCATGTCACACTGCCCGAAAAATCTTGAAAAACCCAGAAAAACCCAGAAAAATTTTCAACATGCAAGCACTGGCTAAAAATAGCAAGTTTCTGAAAAGTGACCAGTTCCACTTGCATGTTGCACCGTTGCGAAGCTCTTGGAAAACCCAGAAGGAATATGTTGACATACGCTGAGAAAATCTGCATGCGAACCCTAATATCGGCTTCTGAAGGCTGAACGCTGAAAGTTGTTGTCCTGCTTTGCATGTCACATCGTTGCGAAGGTCTCGAAAAACCCACAAAGAATATCCAGACATGCAAAGAAAAACTCTGCATCTAGGCCTTGAAATTTGCTCTGGAAGCTGAACTGCTAAAAATAGCAAGTTGTCTGTTTCAGCTCAAATTTTGCACGCGAGTAACTTGACGTGTCCTGAATGCAATGTGACTGTCGGAATCTCAAAAATGCTGAAGGACTGCCTGTAATTGCACACTTACTAAAAATAGTAAGTACCCGGAATTTGATGAAATTTTGTTGAGAGCCTGTTGGAAGCACACTGACAACAATGTTAAGCTCTGTTTCCAATTTATTTACTTTATTCGACCTCAGACTGACCAGGAAAGATGAAACCCTAATTTTCAGACTTGGCCAAAATTTCACGATTAAGCTTATCGGCAAAGAAATCCCCGGAAAGGCAGATAGAAAAGAGACGGAGAGAGAGAGAGAGAGAGACAAAAACCCAAGCCAAAAGACCAGAATGGAGCAAAAATTAGGGGTCCCCATTTTGAATGGGGCGATGTGTGGAAAGGTCACAACAAGCCTGTGGAAGTGCAGAAACCAATAGAAACTTGCCCCCTGTTGAAGAATGGGCCTTGCGGAAAGGTAATAAGCATGAAACACTTAAGTCATTTATTTTGCACATGCGGAAAAGGTTATGAATAGTTGCTAAGGGTAGAAGGGGCCGGTAACTTAATGAATAAAAAGGGTCTTGAATGCAACTTAAGATACTAGGAACCTAGCCAATTAGTCAACATAAAAAAAGAAATAAAGTGCAAAGCTTGGCTAGGGTTTAGGGTTTTTCACAACCCTAATGCATTTTTTCCTTGTATTCTAACAAACCTGACAACATTTTGTAACTTTTGAGGCTAGGAACAAGCAAAGAACAATTATTTGGAAATGCACTATTAGAGTCTGCAAAGTGTTGCCTTGTACCCTTGATTGACATCAACATCTTTATATGGGGCAACTCTTGTTGACATAGAAATAGGCTCAACACTATAATATTTGGGACTCAATGCAAAGGCAAGAAGATGTAGTAGAGTGTTCATTTTATTCCATCTCTCTTAAATGATTTTGTGTAGTTGTTTGAAGATGTTTTCTTCACGATCTTGCTCTTTTGCATTTATGATTGATTTTATCATCTCAATCATTGAGTCAATGCCATCATATATCTCACCCAAACGAGGCCTATCTATGTCAGTATAATGAATCATGCTCAATATGGGCTTAGTGAAATTGAGGAGATACTCAACACGATTCCACTAAATGTCATCTAGGATCATTTTCTTTGTTGCCCTTGTTGTGCTATATTGCCTGCATATGGACCAATTTGGGCTAATGACCATGTTAAAAAGTGCCTCATGAACCTTCACAAGTCGTCTCAACACAATTGTGTTGGAGGAAAAATGGGTCTCAACAACTTGTTTGAACTTCAAAATTAAAAATTAAAACTTACAAAAATTAAAATTAAAAAGTTTGAAGTGAAACATTTTTAACTTACTTTTAGCAACTCGAATTTTGAGAAGGTTTTGAATATGCCTTGTTACATATGGTGGTTGGTGACAAACATTTGGATATCTTTGGCCTCAACATACATTTGTTTGATCCAATCAATTTTGGTGTGAATTTTTTGTAGCATAAGGTTGAGGGAGTGGACAACACAAGGTATTAAAAAAATGTGTGAATAATACTGAAACAATAACCCAATTGCTCTACAATTTTTGGCGGCATTTTGTTATATCTTATGCAACATTTCGAGGGCCCAGTTCCTCAATGGTTTGATAAAGAATGTTAGCAATAAATGCACCATCCTTCACCTCCCCTTCACAATCCATTGCTCTCAAAAACATTGCCCCTTTAGGGGACACTGCAATAACATTGATCAATAGCCGATTTCTTGCATCTTTCCTTCCATCAAAAATGATGAACACCTCTATTTTGGCTCACAAATCCCTTATGGGAACCTTTTCCAATAAGCTACTACGCACCTTTTCATAACCGAGGCCCTTGTGCCCTTTTGGAGCCTCATTAATTGCTTTCACCATTTCTTGCCAATATGGTGAGTGAACAACATTGAATGTCAATCCATTTGCATAAACAAATCTCCCTATGTGTTGATCGAAAATCTCTCGAAACTCACTGTGAAATGCCATTTTCAATAGCCCCTTTGATCTTTTATGTGTATAGGCCACAAGTTGTCCTACAAGTGTGACAAAAATGCGTGGCTCTTTGTAGGTTAAGATTAGAAGGCAGTGGAGGGGGCTTTATCCCTCAAGATCCTTTCTTTAACAAAGGATGATGTGATTTATGGCCAGTTGCTTGATATGCTTTTTCTTTCTCATCAATATATGCCAAGGCTTGTGATTTTTGAATGTTGTTACCATTTTTGTTGGGAAAACTTTGATGCATTGTCTAGGGATTTTGCATAAATGGATTTTCATTCGACTGTATGAGCTCGAATATCTAACATTACATTCACTACAAATCCAAACATAACCCTCACCACCTGGAAGCTACCATACCATTTCAACATATTTCCAAAGGGAAGAGTTTGAGTTTGTTTCGAACCAGGGTTGGCTCACAGAGATAGAATTGGGTGCCATTGTAATACCTAAGACAAGTTTAATAAACAACACATTTGAAGAATTGAAGCAAATGAAAATAAAAAAATATATATACAACTTAATTCATTTTAAAAAATTAAGCGTGTGTTATAGATTCTTAGAAGAATGAACACAAAACAAAAACTTCTAAACAAAACAAGAGAGTTCATTTGTGAAAAAAAATGTAGGAAAAAAAACCAAAAACATGAAAAAAAATTACCTCTTTTGAAGAAATATTCCTCTATGATCTCCTTGGTGTTGATGTGTGTTTTATGACACACCGAACACTCTAGAACAAAGAGTCCAAAGATGCTCTATCCTCTCTTGAAAAACTATCTCGTATGCTAAGATTGCTAGAAAGGTCATACGGTAATTCCAATGTTTCGTAAGTTGGGGGATGGACAAGCTCAATGGATGATGTGATATGCTGATTTCACAAAGGGACCTTGGACAACAAATTACTCAAAAGTAGGGATTTAGATTGATTTGACGTTGAATGCTCTTTTATTTTGGGTTTTTCCAATTTTGAAAAAAAAGAAAAGGGATGAGGGTTTAGAAACTAGACTTATGCTAAACTACTCCTATGAACTTAAGAGACAAATGTTGGATAGTGAAATTTAAACCAATCTTTACTTTGCCAAGCACGATGACTACAACAAGACAAAGATGGTGCAATGTTCAATGGGATTTACGAATGATGTCCTATTACACAATACCACCATCAATTCGAACAATGCATATAGGTAATAGAATTCGAGTTAAACAGTTTCAAAGTTCAAACTAACCTTGCACATCCAATTGAAAATCATTCAATTGAAAAAGGTGCGAACTAATTTCACTATTTTCAACACTATCAATCTTTCATTCATCTAAAAAAATGTTGAAACTAATTTACTTTATTGAAGAAATATGAAACCATGCAAGCTCTCAAAATAACAAATGCTCAACTATGAATCAAATCATTATTTGAATAGCACTAGTAGCAACAATTTCACAAGTCTCTCTAAATGAATGAAATGAGTGGGGTTTATATAGGCACCCCAATTACAAAGCAACGGCCTAGATTGATTTGAGATCAATGGCCAAGATTAATCCAAGAAACCTTAACCCTAAAAAGCATAACTAACTCAATGGACACATGGCACAAGTAGGACGAGCCACTTGGAGTGTGGAAAATAATGACACCTTGCAAATTACTCGAGCAAATGGGAATCCAAAATGCAATTCCCCTTGGCCTGCTCCCTGGCTGCAAATGCAAGAAATTTGGTTAACACCAAATCGAGCTCCTCCATTCATATGTTTGGCATAGAATCCAGCTGCACTCCCATTATGTCCAAGGTTTCAAGGCACTTAGTGAAAGTATTTTCCCATCTACCTTCTTGTTTATGAAAGCTATCCATAAAGGCCAGAAGAGAAGACATGTCATCAAGCTGATTTTCTGTGATATTCTGCATTTCCTTGAAGGAAATATTCATCACACTTTTCTTCAATCCTTCCAAATCCAAGCCATTTGTATCATGATGCTCCTGCCCTGTTAATCCTTCAAGAGAGGTGAGGATTTTAAACTGTATTTTCCCAAGAGAATTCTGTATAACAGCACACTCTTCTTTCATTCCATCATATATCTTCTTCTTTGCTAACAAGGAATAATACCATCTATTGAAATCATATGAGGCTCCTTCATCAATAACACCTTCTTGGATCAATATTTGCAGGGATATTTCTTTTAAAACCTTCAAACGAGGTATTACCTTGTCTTTTATGTATTGGAAGTCTTCCCAATTATCTTCAATCTGGCAAATCTCAGTCATAAACAAGGCTGATCTGTCATAGGTCTGAGCACATTTCTCCAAGAATTGCTCCATCTGTTTTGAGATATTGTTGATCCAACTCCTAGTTGCTTGGCTTGTGATCCTCATAGCTTCAAGAGTGTCAACGGATTCCAGAGGAAGGGATGATGGTGGGATAAAAGCTTCACCTTCTTGGCGCAAGGGGGCTGTTATTTGTTGAATGAACTCTATTAGTCTCAAATTTTCCAGCTCTAGTCTTCTTCTCCTCTGTTTTGTCAAACTTCTCCTTGATGGCCTTGGAAATGTCTGCTAACTCATGGAAATCTTGTTCTATCGTGGTTGGCCCAATGTCCAATGTTGTAACATTATAGTCCATAGGAGTAATTTGATCTCTAGGCTTGTCAACTTTTGGGACTACAACTTGTAAAACCCTGGATCCTGCATCATTTCTAATAATCTGAGAATACTTTATAGGCTTCTTTGGCGTTTTAGCTTTGCCAATCCTCTCTAAGAAGTCCTGCATACTTTCAACTGGTTGAACTTCATCTAGTGGTTTAGATTTCTTCATCAAACTTTCAGTCAACCAAGCTGGGATAGTGGATAATTCCATCCCATCTTCCAATTGAATATCATTATCAATCTCTTTCAAGGCAGAAATTATTTTATCTCCCAGCTCCTCATTGTTTTCAAGGATCTCATTATCTCCCGTGCCTTCAATCATCAGCGTATCACCTCCTTCCAAGCACTCAGTGAAGGTTTGCTCTTGAAGAAAATCCAGCTGTTCAAACTCGTGAAATTCAACCTCTTGTTCATGGTTTGGTTCGATCTCAGCAATTGACACCTCTTCTACTATTTTGATAGATAACGTACTTGAAGATGATGGGACTTCACTCACCTTTTGCTTCTTACTTTCCAACTCTTTACTAGCTGCTTCCTTTTCCTTTGTGTGAAGATCTTCAATCACTGCCTTCCTCTTGCTTGGACATGGAAGTTCATGAGGACCTTCTCCAATTGCTTCTTCTTGACTTTCTCCATTGCTCAACGTGACATAGGTAAGGGAGATTCCTTTTTTTCTTAATTTGCTGATCTGATTAACCACCCATTCCCTAGAGTAAGCTACAATGTCCTTCATCAATACATTTAAATCAGTCAACTCAGGTTGTGTCCAGTTGGGAAACAAGATAGGCTTGTTCTTTTCCTGTTCAAATTGAGGATGCACGTATTCTCCATTGTCTTTTATCTGGTTAGGAACGGGGAATAAGTCACACTTTTTCACAAGGTCTACTCGAATTCTAGACCACATCTTCTTGACTCCATATTCGTCCACCAAGTTAGACCAATAGTCTTCAATCTGCATAACATGAAGGGACTTCTTCCCATGAACTCTCAAATATGGATCATAATCAGACCTTGGTTTGTAAGTGCCAAACTTATAAAATTGTAACTCTAATTTTGCTGCCTTGGCTGATTGTAATGAGGGGCAGACATCTAGCATTTTCCCAATTGCAACAGGAAAATCCACTCCTTGTTTGTTCTTTTTCCCTTGAATGGAATCCACATGTGCCAATTGCCTTGCAACTTCAAGCATAATAATCTTGTCCGTTGGATACCGAGGGAGTTTATACGGAGCATCTGGGAATCCATGAACTCTTATGTATGTAAAGGTCGGAAATTGGATGAACCAAGATCCGAATTTATCAAGCAACACCATAGCCTCTTTAGACAACCTTTTTTGAATTCCTCCTTGAAGCAATCAAGTGATATACATGAGGAAGGCGTCATTGGTTATCTTATAATTGTCCTTATAATGCAACTGTAGCTGTGGGTAACAATCATATGCTTTGAACTGGTTATTTCGGAGTCCAACTTGCCCTTTGCAAATCAATCCTTTATACTTGGTAAACCGGGCCAGGATGTAGACTATGTAGGAACTCATATAGAAGGTCTTGGTCTTCTCCAAGTTTCTTAACTAGAAATCAATGTTATCACTTATTAATTTTGCCCAATTTATTGTTTCCATTCCTAATACAACCTCCTCTACGTATGAAAACATCCATACTTCGAAGAAAGCTCCCTGAGAAGTACCCATAATCCTGTTCAGCATGTGGATCATGTCACTGTATTCTTCTTTAAAATCCGTGCAAATCAATCTCTTAGGTAGCTTAGAACGATGCCTCCTCGGTTCCTTAATCCAGTTGGAGTTAACTATATCCATACAAGATTCTTTGGCCTGATCAAACATGGTTTGTGATTCCTCTTGGGTCTTGTTCAACATTTTGTGACGATGAGGAATACCAAACACCTCTCTGACTTAATCTTCTGTGAAGTATGCCAAAGTAATCCCGTTAGATGCTTTAATGGATCTTGTCTATGGATTGTATCTTTTGGCGCACTCAACCATCAGCTCACTGCACTGAACTGCAGGTGGAAATCCTGCTGCTTGGTGAAGTCCGCATTTAACCATGTTGGTTGCAATAGGCGTGGGCATTTCATGCGGAGTGCCAAACATCCTTTTCTTGTACTGGATCGCATTGAATTGCTCGAAGTTAGTATCCGCTACTTTCTTCCATTTCGATGGCAGTTGAGATTCTGGATAGAATTCCCTGAGAACTTCTTCACTTGGATCTTTCTAACTCCACCTCCTACGTTTTTTGAAGTAGACATTGTGCCTGTACGAAGCTCGAAGTTAGGAAATTTTCACAATTTGCAAAGAAGGCGATTTTATGGCTGGAGAATATTTAAATAAATTAATTAAAAAAATCTAGAACTTGACTGCCTAGGCTGGTTGGAGAATAAATTTTAATAAAATGGAATTTTACCAGCCTTTATCTTTTTCTAAGAACATTCAAAGAATTTTTTAAACAATTTACTGGACTTTTAGAGCTGAAAACTGAAGTTTTTGTAAATCCAAGATAAAAATTCTTTTTTCCTTCTTCAAATTCGCCAGCTATGATTCTGCAGTTGCTTGAGAAATCTGGAAATAGAAGAAAAATATCCAACCTTGTGCTCTGGAATCAATGTAACTTGCAGCTTGGGAAGAAAAGAAGAAGGACGCCTTTGGCTGAGAGAAGTTTGCCTGTGAGAAAACTTGACCTATGAATAATGAAAAATAAACTCTCAAGCACTTCTTTTATAATAAAAAGTTTCCTTATTGGCCTGGGTTGACCTCTTCTCTAATTGGGTGCTTTGTTTTAAAACGCAAAAAACAATCTTATCTTCCTTTTGATTTTTCAAGGGCGCCCCTTCTTGCTTGGTTGTTAAGTTTTTAATAAAACTGAAGTTATTTTATTTCTCTTTGCCTTTAGAAAAATCGACTTTTAAGTGGACTTATCCACTTTGCAACTGGATTTTCTCCTTTTACCAAGGTAACTCTTTGCCTTAGAAAAAATTTCGATTCTCTCCTTGGAAATTCAACTTTCAACTGAAATTTTTATCCTTTCAAGTGGATTTTAACTTCATCTTGGAATTCTCGAAGTCCCAATTCGAATTTTCATTTGCCTTAGCCAATTTTCACCTTTAGATACATTCGCCAATTGGAATTTTGAATCATCCAATTGGATTTCTTTGAACTTGGGCGAATTTTAGCAAGACTTTTCAAATGGACTAATTTTAATTGGATTTTTCCAAGATTCAACTGGATTTCTCTATGGGGTGCACCTCTCTAGACTTAGGCGAATTTCACCATAATTTTCTTGCTTTTTACTTGATTTTTCGTTGATTTGTCTTCCTTGAAGGTGTGATTTTCAATTGATTTTCTAGATTTTGCATGCGCTTTTCCTTGCTTTTCAGACCTTTGCATGCGCTTTTCTTTGCTTTTCTCATGATTTTTCCGATTTTTCAAGATTTTTGCTTGATTTTTGCCTGCTTTTCAATTCTAAAAGTGGAAACTTTCGACTCCATTGCTAGTGAGACCTAGCACTTTCTAAAAATAGAAACTTACTAAAAATAGAAAAAGCAAAAAAGCAACTTTCTAAAAATAGTAAATTCCAGATTGGTCCAGAAATGCCAAAAACGAAAAAAGCAAAAAGCAAAAAAGCAGAATCCCTAAAAAATAGTAAGTGTCAGAATTGAGCAAAAGCACAGTCGATCCTCGTCTACCGGGTCTTCTAAGCACTTCTATGACGTTCATGTTTAGTTTCAGACTCAAATTCTCAACTTGGCTCGGGCGATGACTCCAGACTTTGACATGAAATTCCCAGAGCAACAGAGATTATGAAATTGCCACTCAAAGCTAAACCCTAAGAGCAAACCACTGAGGGTCCCCATTTGCAATGGGGCGATGTGTGAAATAGGTCACAACACTTGGCAACAATGAAACTCTTGCTAAATGTATAGGAATAGGAAACCAACCAGTTTGGAATGTTCACTGATCAATCTTCATCTCTATCTGTGGCATGTGCAATCGCAAGCAAGAAAAAATAAGTTCAGCAATTATGAATATGTTGTACCCCAAAATTAAAATTTTTGTTACACTTAGACATTTTGAAGAAATGACTAAAAGTCTTGTTAAATCAGTCAAAAAGGTCAAAATTTGGGTGTGCATGTCTTGCATGAGGGGTTAAAATGCAAAATTTTCAAAATATGAGGATCTAGGTCTGCTCAGAGCAGCTTAATCTACAAAACCTAGATCTCAGTTTTTCATCCCTACTTTTTAGGAAAATTGCTATTTTTAGAAATTTTCTAAAAATAAACTTTTTTTGGGTTTCTTTGGAAATGGATACTGGCAAAACTTTCTAAAAAATAGAAAGTTGGTCCGATAAGGTTCAAACTGATTTTGATTGGCTCAAAATACGTTCATATTAGGCTGATGCAATCAAAATTTCAAAATAATCAGTTTTGCCCTATTGGGTCTATTTTACTTTTTTAGAAGCATAACAGGAGCTCCAAGGTCATCAGTCAGCTGCCAGGCGTCAGATTCAACATTCAAAGCATTCAACAGAAGGCGAGTTGGTGAGCAAGCACGAAGAACAAAGAAGAAAGTGAAAAAATGTGAAAATTTTCGAACACTGGTTGACTTGGGCGCCCCATAAGAGAATAGGCGCCCATCTTTTTAGGGCACTAAAAGTTGAAATTAGGGTTTATGCTTCCAATCAAAGAAGTTCATTTCTCTGCCAGCTCCATAACGAATCCAACGGTGCAGTCAACAGATCATCCAGTCGCCTGAGATTCGAGGCCAAACAGAGAGATTTCACACAGAAGTCAGAATGAAGAACATGAAGATTATCAAAATTTTACTAAGTGTGAGAACTTTGGGTGCCCCTGGTGAAGATAGGCGCCCAAATTTTTGAAGCACCTAACTCAGCAGTTAGGGTTTAAGAATATGCTCGATCTCTTTAGTATTCAGCCAGCTTCGACATGCCTGTCTCCATCAGATCATCCGACTGTTCAATCTCTAGCAAATCCTAATCAAAGTGGGGCATATAGAATGAAGGTTTCAAACTTGAAGATGAAAATCAGATAAAATTGACTAAGTCTGGAAGGTTTGGGCGCCCAAGATTTTAAGAGGTAAAACAGATGAATCTAGAGAAGTGGCTCTAATATGATCTCTTCACAGTTGATCCAGCTCTCCAACGAGATATTCAACACGTCAATTGGAGTTTGCATTCGCCAGATACGGGAAGCTGAACATAGGGTGAAATAAGAGTGAAGTTTCAGAATTCAGAAGCAAGGTGAAAATTCATGGAAATAAACTAAGTATGGTGAACTTGGGCGCCCCTAGCCAAGAAGGGCGCCCAAGCTTTTGAAGCTCCAGAATTCATTGTTTGACAAAGTATTGTTGATGTGATTTTCGTGACCGCACCAACACAGAATAAAGTCGTCAACGGCTACCCTATTCTCTCTTGATCAAAGTATCCGGCACGCTAAGATTGCGAGAGAGTTCGTGCGTTCAACTCCAAGGTTCCTTCAATGCGAATAGTCTCAGTTGGCTCGATGTGATTTGCTGGTATTTCAAGGGGACTTACGGAATTGTTCGGCAGCGGAGAAAGGAATTCGAATGCTCGAAAGGTTTGTCTATAAAGTTCTTGTTTCAGAAGGTACTGAATGTAAATAGTGCCAGGTTATGAAAGCTCAAATCTACTCTAAGGCGTGGGACATGGCGATAAATTCTCACAAGCTTCAACGAGGCTCTGCTTGGCCTCGCTTCAGACAGCCTCCACAGAATTGGTGCAATCTTTAGAGGAGTAGCTCAAGGTGTTCAGATCACAACTTAGCATGAAAATATCATCACAACGATGCATATAAACATACAAATCATGATCGAAGTTAAGTACACGATATTCCAGTTGACCACACAAGGCGCATTCACCATCAGCGAACACACTAGTGGTATGGATAGACGAAGTTTGCTCAAATTGAAGACCACATTCCACAATTCCTATCTACTACATGCATGAAATGAAATTTATTCTACTTTAAGCTACTATTCGAATTAGAAGGACGGAGAAACCTTGCTAGCTACTCACAACAAAAGACAAAATTCATCATCAATGGAAACTCTTTTTATTGAGAGAGTGTTCACAACATTTTCTTACAAAGTTTTCAAATGAAAAACTTCCCTTCTTCAACTACACTATCAATCTATACTAAGCTACTTCTAAGTTATCACCTAGCTGTCTCTCTATTCTAATCTCTACTGTCTAACTAACTAGTACAAATGAGGGGGGATGCCCCTTTATATAGCTGGCCTAGTACAACAGACGGCTCAGATTACAATCGGCTGGATGGCCCAGATTGTGCCACCTCAGCCCTAAACAAGATTTACCCTAAAAACCGCCACCAAGAGGAGTGGGGTAATAAATTAGCCATTAATGTCCATCATCTTCTAGAAGATACCTGTTTGGAAACGCGTTCACACTGCTTCAACTTCTTGGAATGGTATGACAGGCACGTTCTCGATCTGACTTCAAGGCTGTAACTTTTTTAACCTGTTTGACAACGCCCGAGCCTTCATCTTTTCCTTCATTCTGAACTTGGAAGATTCTCTTGTCTTGGATTCAAACACTTCCTCTTCGCCGCCTGCCTGACTGCATTGGGTGCATATTAGGTCTTCGTGGAGAAACATCCAACACAGCCATTTCTTTCAACTTTTCTTCCTTCATGATTTTATCATCTTGGACTATTTGCTTCATTTCTTCAAGTCATTGTTGACGTGGTTTTTGCGACTACACCAACACAGAATAAAGTCGCCAACGACTACTCTATCCTCTCTTCAACAAAGTTTCCTGCATGCTAAGATTGCGAGATAGATCATACATTTAACTCCAAGGTTCCTTCATGCAAAAGAATACCCCCAGTTGGCTCGATGTGATTTTGCTGGTATTTCAAGGGGACTTACACAATTGTTCAACAGCTGACAATAGACAATGGATTAAGGGATTTCATGTAATTTGGATGATTTGGCAAGTGAGCACAAGTTTCCTAATTCTAACCAGAAATGGACTAAAATTAAAAGAGTGTAGGGCCTAAGGAGTCTATGTTCTACTCTAAGGCGTGGGACATGGCGATCAATTCTTACAGACTTCAACCGAGCCTTGCTTTGCTTCGCTTCGGATAGCTTCCACAAAATCGGTGCAATCTTCAAAGGAGTGGCGAAAGGTGTTCAAATTATAACTCGACATGCAAGTACCATCAAGACGATGCATACAAACACGTGAATCACAATTGAAGTTAAGTTTGAGAAGTAAATCCAGTTGACCACGCAGGGCAAACTCACCGTTAGCGAGCCCACTAGTGGTATGGACAAGCGAAGTCTTGTTCAAATGGAGCACCACATTCCACAATTACTAAGTACTTGCATGAAATGAAATCTACTTTACTTTAAGCTACTTCAAGATGCTACGTGAATTGGAAGGACGAAGAAGCCTCAACAACTACTCATAACAAAGAAGAGATCACCATCAATGAAAATTCTTTTATTATGAAAGCATTCATGACAACTTCTTACAAAGTATTCAATGGGAAGACTTTCCTTCCTCTTCAATCTAAACTATACTATCAACTATCTAATTGCTCTCTACTCCTTCTCTGCTATCCTAACTCTGATTTAATTCTAATGAGATACAAATGAGGGGGACTCCTCCTTTTATAGATGGCCAAGTCCAACCGGACGCTTAGATTACAATCGACTGGGTGGCCCAGATCGTGCCACCTCAGCCCTAAACAAGATTCTCCCTAAAAACCGCCACAAAGAGGAGTGGGGCAATAAATGAGCCATTAATGGCCACCATCCTTCTAGAAGATTCCCGCTTTGAAATGCGTTCACACTGCTCTTGATCTTCTTCTTGACGTTGTTCTTCAACTTTGCTCGAGCTTCCATTCTTTTCTCCATCTTGAGTTTTGAAAATATTTCATCTCTGTCACTAAGTCTCAACACTTAGCCATTTTTTGCAACTTCTCTTCCTTCGAGGTTGAAATGTATTTGTGGAGTACTTGCTTCATCTTCCTAAGTCATCATCATTTGGTCTCGACATTCCTCCTGCAAAACAAGCAAGGAGAAGGGCATCAGAACACTTCATAATATAAATTCAACTTACTTACTAGGATTTTCACGCTCTAACTTCCAAGCGTTCATCGCTTTCACTAGCCAACTTTTGCCTTCTTATTCTTCATGCCTTAGCCAAATTTCCAACCTATCTTGAATTCTGCCTGGGCATACTTCACTCTGATATTTCATCCAACTCAGACTCGAGAAGAAATGCTTTCATCAGGAATTTGATCAAAAATTATCTAGGCGATCATTTTCAAATTCATCCACCGAGGCATTTTATCTTCAACATCATTTATTCCTTGCCTTAGAAATTTTTTTAAATTTCCCTTAGGAAATTCATCAACCTGGTGCCCATCAAAAATCTTCACCTCGGGAGGCTTTGGCGAAGCGTGGAAGACTTTAAAATCCATTCTTTGTCGGAAATCTTCAATACCCAGAAGAAAGTTTCCTTCAGAATGCGTCGAACTCATGGGTGTACAATGAACGGGTTCATTTAATTTTCCTGAATTTTGAACCTTGGAAAAAATAATTTTTTAATCAATTTAATCCCGTTCTTCATTTCTGTGAACATCTTGTTGCTCTGACTTGAAATTTTTTAAATCCATCCTGCAATGCCAGCATCTTCTGACTCCGTCACTGGAAAATTCACTCGTGCTCCAAGAAAAACTTCATCACCTTCATGTCTAGGCGTATTTTCTTAAGGAAGAAAATATTTTGCCTTAGAAAAATTCTAAAGTCATTTAGCATTTTGAAAATTTTGCCTTAGAGATTTTACTCAACTTCTTCCATTTTGCCTTGGTGAGAAAATCTTATCAACTTCACTTAGAAATTTTTTTCCTGAAAGCACATCATGGAGAATTTTAATTTCAATGCCCTCTATATTTTATTTTATTCACCACCTTATGCCTTGGGTGCATATCACACTTCCATTACTTTAGGCGCATTTAGCTTATTAGATTTCCACGCCTAGTAATATTCTTCATCTCCACTTCCAACGCCTAGGATCAACCTTGTTTTCACCACGCCTTGTATTTTACTTCACCACCTTCTAGCATATTTTATTCACCCTCTACCTCACTTCAACTTGGGCGCATATTAGCATGTGTGGAGGATTAATGTTTACCACGCCTTCTTGTGACCTTTCATCTCCCTCATTTTTGTCTTTACATGCCCTCACTTGGGCGCATTTTGGCATGCATGAAGGATAAAACTTGTAACGCCTCCAATAGGTGACCTTTTGACTTCCTTCTTTTGTCTTTACATGGCCTCATTTGGGCGCATTTGAGCCTAGGAGGAGGATGAAACTCTTTGACTTCCTTGACTTTCTTTCTTGGGCGCATTTGAGCATATGTGCAGGATGGGCGCAAATGGAGGGTGGTGGAGGATGAATCCATGCCTTAGAATTTTTTTTTTATTAACTCTCTCAATGTGGGCGCATTTAGCCATGGGTGAAGGATAAACTTTGTTGACCTCTTTGACCTGCTTGTTGCATGGGCGCATTTTGCCATAGGAGGTGGACGAGTTTAATACTTAGAAAATTTTCAAGCATGAGATCTTGCATGAGGGCGCATTTTACCCAGTGAGCAGGACGAAGCTTGTGCCTTAGAAAATTTTCAACTTTCTTCATCAAGCAGGGCGCATTTTGATGTGGCAGGGGGATATTTTCAATCACTTAGCCATTTTTCTGACTCCAGCTGAAGATGGGCGCATTTTCATGTTGATGCAAGATGAAGCCTCAGACTTAGTCATTTTTTCTTCGTCTTTGCCAGTTCCTCCATGCCTTACTATAAATAGTAAGTCCCTTGATTTTCACACTTCAGAAGCTCAGATCGTTTTGAAATTTTAAACATTGCATCTCCACGACTTCATCAACTCGTTCACACTGCTATTCCGAGTTAACTTGCTAAAAATAGCGTATTTCTGGAGGTGATTTGCTACTTATAGTAACAGCCTGCTTCTGATACCTCCACAACTCCGTTTGACTTGAAATTCGAATGACGTGCTCCTCACCACGTGACCTGCCTGCTGACATCGGCACTTGACGTTGATTTACTATTTTCAGCAAGTTTCTGAAATGACTTACTATAAATAGTAAGTGCTCCATTTGCCTTCAAATTTTACCAGCAGATAGCTTGAAGGATGCTGATCGCGGTGGTATACACCGGTTTTCGAAAATTCTAACCTTTTACCCCTCTTTTCGGGCCCCGAAGCTGGAAACCCTAATTTGTTCTGCATGCATATCAAATGATCTTTGTTTGTCCTCGTTTCCATTGCATCAACTCGTGATTCTAAGCGCTAGGAGGAGATGTACCTAAAATAGTAAGTTCCTAAATGGGTGATCATCTTCGTTTGCATGTCACGCCACCGCTGCTCTCAAAACCCATAAGGAATATGCCGACATGCAAAGAAAACCCCGACATGCAAACCCTAAAACAACTCCTAAGATTGAATTCTCGAAGTTGTTATCTCGCTTTGCATGTCACACCATCGCGGTCCCTGAAAACCCGTAAGGAATCTCCGCATGCACCTTAAAACTTCGCATCAAACCTGAAATCTCTGGAAGCTGAACTGCTAAAAATAGTAAGTTGTCTGTTTCAGCTCAAATTTTGCACGCGAGTAGCTTGGTGTGTTCTGAATGCAGTGTGACTGTTAAAACTTCAAAAATGCTGAAAGAATGCCTGGAATTACACACTTACTAAAAATAGTAAGTTGCCGAAATCTGATGAAACTTAGCTAAGAACTTGCTGAAAGCATACTGACATCAATGTTAGTCTTAATTTTCAATTTATTCACTACATTTGGTTTCAAATTGACCAGAAAAGTACAAACCCTAATTCTACAGACTTGGCCAAATTTCACGTTTAGGCTCACAGGCGGGAACGTCTCTGAAAAGGCAGACAGCAGAAAGAGAGGGAGAGAGACAAAACCAAAGCCAAAAGACCAGAATGGAGCAAAAATTAGGGGTCCCCATCTTGAATGGGGCGATGTGTGAAAAGGTCACAATAGTCATCACCGCCTGGTCCCGACGTTCAGCCTGCAAAACAAACAAAGAGGACATCAAAACACTTTACAATATAAATCCACTCTACTTACCAGATCTCCATGTTAGAGTGATCTCTTCATCTGATAGGGTTCATCCCCTTCTCCTAGCACAACTTTTGCCTTTAAATTCCTCATGCCTTAGAATATTTCCACATTATCATTCATCCCCTTTAGGGCGCATCTGAAGACCTGAGCTTCCATTTTCATTCCCTAGAGAATTTCAACCATCTTGTACTCCATGGGCGTACTTCACTCCAGCACCTTGAAATCACCCTGTGAAAATATTAATTTAATTGCTCTCTTGTCACTTCACTAGCTGAGGCGTTCACTCTGATATTTCATCCAACTCTGGCTCGAGAAAATTGTTTTCATCAGGAACTCGATCAAAAATCATCTAGTCAATTTTAAAAAAATAATTTCCCCTTTAGAAAATTCATTGTTTAAGTGCCCATCAAAAATCTCCACCTTGAAGGCCTTGGTGAACTGTGGAAGATTTTAAAATCCATTCCTCATCGCAGACGTCCAATACCCAGAAGAAAATTCCCTTCAGAAAGTGTCAAATTCATGTGTCTCCAAACGAAGGAGTTCATCTAATTTTTGAATTTTAAACCTTAGAAAAATATTTTGCCAACAATTTTATTCTTCATCTTCATCTCTAGGTGTATTTCCTTGCTTGGCCTTGAAAACTTTATCATTTTCGTGAAGCTGGCACCTTCTAACTTCTTCTCGCCAATTTTATTCATGCCTCTGAAAATTTTATCTCCTCCATCAACTTGGGCGTATTTTCCTCCAAAGGAAGGTGGAATTTTATGCCTTAGAAAAAATTTCATCATCGAAGTTCATCTTACTTCTCTGGGCGTATTGTTTGCCTACGGAATGGGATTCAAATCTTACGTACTACTGGCAAACTAGTCATGTGCAGAACATGGAATAAAACAATAAACTGGAAGATATCATATTTGAACACCAGAAATTTTATTCATCATCAGAAATATCATGTACAAGAGAGTATCACAATGCTTACAATATAACCATCGACACCAGAGAACTCTCTCCCGACTATCCAACAGGCTACATATACGTTCGGCGGTGGTTAGATAACCAACCGACACGACGTTTCATAACAACATCAACATTAACATTAATCCGAACATGATTTCCCGAAAGTACATGACATTATTATTCTTTATTAATCTATAGTTTTATTAACAATTGGCCGACTACGACCAAGGCCGACTACGGCCGACAACGGCCGACAACAAAGTAAAGATATATGACTAACATCATCCCCCCCACAAAAGAAGTCGTCTTCCAGACGACATACATATAGCAAGACAAGATCAATGAGAAGTAGGGGGAAGGGAGTGCGTCTCTGGATGCACAGATGACGTCGGAGTAGTAGAAGAATGCTCCGCTCGCAATCGCCTCACCTCCTCGGTATGTGTGCGAAGCTGCCGATCTGCTAGTATCTCCCTTTCCCTCGCCGCCTTCACCATACGGGCTGCCTCCATCAGTTGGCTTTTTGCCTTCTCCGCCTCTGCACTCCTGGCCGCGAAATCAACATCTTTTGCAACCAACTGATCTTCCAAAGCTTTTACTCGCTGCTTCCATGCTGCCTCTTTCTGTTTTGCTTCCTCCTCCAAGATTGCCAACCGAGGCTCCAAGACCTCCAATCGAGCTCCTCTCTCACTAGCAAGCCGAGTTTGTTCGGCCAAGTCATTCTAGATGCTCTTTATGGTAGCAGTGGACTCGTCCTTAACCCTCTGCAGGAGTCTATAGGCGTCCACTCCTCGTGATACCGCTACCTTAGTAGAAAATACTTGGCATTTCATGAGAATAAAGACATCCCGAAAAGCAAGCTCTATATGATATAAGCTTTCCAGAACCCTTGCGTCTCGCCCTACTAGTCTCAGTGGTCGACCTCGCCAGGCTCTCATCATTGCAGGAGTCTCTCCTGCTGGCCACCCTTCGCCGAATATCCGCATGAACTCAGCCTCACACCCCATCTGTACGAATCCGCGGATGCGCTGGACTTCCTGGCCCACTAGAGGAGATCGGCCAATCCTGAGGTTCCTGGAAACCTGTCCCACTCGGATCATCAACTTGCCCATATGCTCTAACTCCTGTACATATCATTGCACCATGCCTAGTGGGTCTGATGGGTCTGGTTGTGACATCTCCATGACGAATCCCTCCGTGGAGTCACCCTCCTCGTCCTCCTCATCGCTTGGCTCTGTCTCCTCCTGGGGTGGTTCCCCGACTATCTGCTGAGGCTCATGTACGGCTGTCCCTGGTGCCTCTTCTGTTCTAGCCTCCGGGTGTGCAAGTGCATCCTTGCCAAGTCTGGCCGTCTCACTTTGCTGAGTGTGCACGACTGGTCCTTCCTCACCCCCTAGTCCCTCCGATGGACTCTTCTTCCGCTGTTCTGGCTGCTCGGCCACTTCGAAGGTGAGGCCTACTGATCCCAACCAGCTATCAATCTGGGCTACCCCGAGTGCTCCTAGGGTTGGAGTAGTCTCCTCAGTGGCTGCCATCGTTCCCCCAGTTCCTGCTACTGAGGTTGCCACTCCTGACGCTGCCGATCCTGGCGGTGGTGTAAGGGAACAGGCCGCTGGCAATATCTTGACCGAGGCAGCGGAACCTGCCGATACAGTGACTGCCCCCTGTGATGTCGTGGTGGCAAGTGGTGCCCACCCTGGCGATGCAACTGGTAGTGAAGCAGCTACCCTCAACATTCGCCCGGCTCCGACTGACGAAACAGGAAGAGTGAATGTCACTGAGTGTGTGTTCTTCCTGGCTGGCGGTGCGAGAAGAATAAACCCTGCCGGCTGCAACAATGGTATGTCGATCTCTCCTGCTTCCTGACTCCCTATGGCGATGGACACCTCCTCATCGGCCGGTGGACTAGACTTCGAGGGCGAGGAAGATAAATCAATGGGCTCATCCCTGTCTGATGCATCACTCTGCTCAGAGGTCTCCTCCGCTGATGTTTCCTCTTCCACCGACGCCTCCTTTCGTTTCCTCTTCTTTCCTGAAGCCGTGCCCTTGCTAGCTTGCTTCGCTTCCAGTTTAGACCAGTAAAATACAGTCGGCAACCCAAGATCCAGGTGAGTAAGTGGCTGTAGTCGACCCCAATTGCCTTCGGGCACCTGTGTGTGAACGACATCGAGAAAAAGGGCTATAGCATGCTAGGTCATGTAGAAGGCCTTATGCCTCTGCGATAAGAAATCTCTCATCCGCTCTGTGAGTAACCTCGCCCAGTTGTACACTCGGCCGACGCGGAGTCCGCCCATGTAGTCCACCATCCAAATAGCAATGTCCGACGCTCGGCTGGCACCTGTAAGTCGACATTTCATTAGGTCGAGCAAGCACTTCCATTCCGCTATTGCCAAGTAGTTTTTTCGGAGACCTCTGTTGCCAGCACTCCATATGGTATTTTGTTCCTCCGCTGTCAAATCACTTCGACACACCTGTTTGACCAACAATTCCTTGTGCTCCTGTGTCATCTTCTTAGGTTTGTTCACCCTTATTCCAGAAGCTGGTACGCCGAACACTCGCTCAAAGTCCTGCGGCCAAAATGAAATGGTCACTCGGCAACCTCTGTAATCAATCACCGATTTGTGCGTATGCTTGCAATAGTTGTCTACCATCGCCTTCAGCCAAGGCTCAAACTCCCGAGAATTGAAGAAGGGCACTAGCACAACTTTGTCTACCCGAGCGTGTCGAAGCGCAACCTTCAGGGAGTGGTCATCAGGAGTGCTTCGCCACCACTGTTTGCACTCGTTGCCAGTCAAGTTCTCCCATGTCATTGTCTCGTTATCAGCGTCCATCCTCTTTCTTTTTCCAGCGGAGGCTACCTTTGGCTTGTGCTACACAGCCTTCTTGCCCTTGTCCATCTTTCTATCAGTTCGGCGATTCCAGCCGATTTTATAAATCTCGAGAAAACTGCCGAAACTATCAAAATTGCCGAATTTATCAAAACTGCCGAAATTATCAAAACTGCCGAAACTATCAAAACTGCCGAACTTATCAAAATTGCCGAAATCTGGTAAAGGCTGGAATTGCCGTACGCCCTAGAGAAGTGACTGAACTTGAGATGGCTGTACGATCTGGCAATTTTGAGAAATCCGTACACTTTGAAGAATTTGTGAAATCCGTACGGCTTGGCAAGTTTGTGAAGTCCGTACGGCTTGGCAATTCTTGAAAATCCGTACGACTTGGCAAGTCTGAGAATTCCGTACGGCCTGGCAATTCTTGAAAATTCGTACGACTTGGCAATTTTGTACGACCTAGCAACTTTGTAAAATCTGTATGGCTTGGCAACTTTGGAAAATCCGTACGGCCTGGCAACTCTGGGAAATCCGTACGGCCTGACAACTCTGGGAAATCCGTACGACCTGGCAACTCTGAGAAATCCGTACGGCCTGGCAACTCTGAGAAATCCGTACGGCTTGGCAACCCTGTGAAATCCGTACGGCCTGAAGACTTGGTGAATTCCCTGCGACTTGAACACTCTGTGAATTTCGTACGACCTGAGAACTTTGCAAATTCCGTACGACTTTGAGCTTCTGGAAATTTCGTACGACTTTAGGCTTTTGTGAATTCCGTACGGCTTGAAAGACTGGTGAATGCCGTACGCCTTGAGGTACTTCGCCGAAATCGTCTGATGTGCTGATGTCGTACGCTGTGCAGAGAATGGAAACGCTGTACGCTATTAAGACTTGTGACAGCCGTACGATTTGGAGGTCCTTTGAAGGCCGTACGACCTCAAGACTTAGAAGCTGATGAGGGTGTCGTACGATCTTCCCTGTGCTTGACGTGCCTCTGCTACTGATAAATCCGTACGGACTGTTGTTCTCTTCTCTCCCTTTGTGATTTCGCTGTATTTCGCCCTTTCTCCAAACTATCTCATCTTTAAATGGCCGTACGATTAGGGTTTCTGTATTTATTTCATTTCTAACTTTATTTAATTTGATCACTTTCTCCCTTGGCCATACGATTTGTTTAATAGCCGAGACTTTTATTTTAATTCTTTCTTCTTCTCCTTTATCGATCTCCAATATTTTATTTCCTTGTTCTTTTTTTTCAATATTTTCATTTTTTGAAATTTTTAATTCTTCTACTTTATTTTTTCTATTTTTTCCAACTTCCAACTTGTCCTTTATTTTTTTTATTTTTTGATTTTTTATCTCCATTATTTTCCTGCTATTTTTTCATTTTTTCATTTTTCAACCCATTATTTTCCCCGCATATTTTTTCATTTTCCCGATTCCAACACAAATTTTTCATCTCGCACTGCTCGATTTGTGGGTCAGCGTGATTCAATTTTCCTTGATACTCTTCTTTGTACTTTCCATTCTCGCCGAAATGCTCGTCACCTTCCTCGCTTCTTCCCTTGATCTCCTCGGACCAGAGATGTTACACTCACCGAACACTTCCATAATCTTCCATCCGGCCAGTTGAAATAAGCCATTCAGCGAGCTTGTCTCGTCCTTCGAACAACTCTCGAGTTCAAGTACGCCTTCGATGTTTGGTTCCATAGCTTTCCTTCCTTCGTCCATAACCGATTCACCTCCCTCCGATTCAGATCCGGAGGAAGCCAATTTTTCGCTCACGGCCTGGTTCTTCAAGTCGATGACATACTTCCCCCCATTGTTCTCGATCGAGCGTGTGTTCCTCTTCACTATGATTTGCCTCGCTTCATCGCCATCCTCTCCCAAGTAGTGCATCGTGACGCTTTCCTTCCTCAGAATGGGATGCCGAATAAAATTTAGCAAAAACCGTTGTCCCGATCGTCATCTTCTTCATACCATATCAATTCCCAATGGCTGATACCATGTTGATCGGCGCCGACTAGTTGGAATGTTGGCGGCCAGAGTGTAGGCTTCCCAAGACTCTTCCATGTGTCTTCGGGTAGTACGTTGACTCCTGATCCTCCATCAATGATAGTATTTGTCAAGATATTCCCTCTGATTTCCATATGCACGACCGCTGGCATCTTCCCGATGTTCGTTGTGAGCAATACCGGGTCGATTGTTTGTTCACCGTACGGTGGCGGTTCTGGTATCAATTCTTTCCTTCGTTCCTCCAATCGCGGTTGCTTGCCCTCCTCGACGATGTTTGTGATCGCCAGTCCCAACTGCGGCATAGTCTGGAGAAGGTCAGTTACTTTGATTAGTATGGTGGTCTGCAGTACCTGCCGTATGATGTTGGTTTCCGCCTTCGACCGCCGAGAGGTTCCTGGCTTCTCCAGAAGTACTTTGTTTTCCTTCGCCATCGCCAGTTCCACTTCGGTTTTTGCTTCCTTCATCCTTTGTTTCTCCGTACATGGATCTGGGTAAGTGGCTTTTTTGCTTGTGCTCTGGTGATCGCCAGTACCTCTTGTTCTTCTACTTCCAGCATATGGATACCCTTTTGCTTCAGGCATTCGTTATCTTCATGATCGCCTGGTCCACACCACTTACACAATCTCCCTCTCGAACCTTGACCATTCTGGCAGTCCCTGGCGAAGTGGCCCCATTCGTTGCACTTCCTGCATTGGATCATAGGCCTTCCTTTTGCATCGTACTGTATCATGTTTCTCGGACTTCTATTGCTTCGGTAACCTCCAGGGGATGCATTGCTATTGTACTGGGGCTTTGGTGGTGTGTTCGGCGGTGTCGACGGTTCTCCCTGCGCGAAGAGTACTTGTGCACTTCTGGCTTTTAAGTTGTATGGGCATTCCTTGACGGAATGTCCCATCACTTGGCAGATATTGCAGAATAAGTTCTTGGAACTGTTCGCCTTCGTCTGACCTTCCCCATTGCAATCCATACACCACAGTTCTTTGGCTTCTCTCGTACTCTCCTTGTCAGTCTTCAATTCTTTCATCATTCGCATCATATCTTTCCTGAGTGCTTGTACAGTCTTGGATTCACTGTCACTGTCATCCGTACCCTCCTTGTCGTCTGTCTTCTTTTTCCCTCGGGAGGATGTTTTAATTTCACTTTCTATGTCCATTGCCTGATTGTATGCTTCAGCGTACGACGAAGGAGGTACGACTTTCATTTTCTTTCTTAATGACAAAAGCAAGCCCTCGATGAACCATCTTTTCTTCAACCCGTCAGCCGGCTATGCCTCCAATTTCCCCAGCAAGTCTTTGAGTCTTCGGTTATAGGTCCGCACACTCTCATGCTTTCCTTGCTTGGTATTGTATATGTCCGCAACGATCTCGCTGTCATCTCGAAGAAGTTTGAACTCCTCCTGGAAAGCTTTTTTCAATAACCTCCATGTAGCTCTCTGTGCTTGGTCCAATTCCGTGTACCAATCAATGGCACTGTCTCTGAGTGTCGCCGGAAATGCCCTTAGCCACTGGTCGGGATCATCCTGCCCGCTGGCTATCCAGATTGTCTCACATGTCTTGCAATGCCATACGGGATCCTCAGAGCCATTCCCCATGAATTTCAACAACTTTTGCCGCTCCGGATGAGCCATCTTTCCCGATTGACCTCCTTGTGTGTTCGACCCGATTAGACTAGTGGATTCCTCGCTACGTCCCTATGTGTCACTTGCACTCTTGGCCACATACGAGTCACTCCCACGTCCTCCGTCAGCGTCCTCAACACCGTGGGTCTCCTCAGGATCTCTCCGATGCTCTCTCTGCCCTGGGGTCTTAAGCTCTGGTCTTCCCCTCCTTAACTCGTCGTCGTCGTCCGAGAGGGACAACTCTCGAAATCGTCTAATGCTACTATTCAAATCATCTTCATTTTCATAGAGGTTATATTTTCCTGCGTGTGGAGTGCTGAAGAGGTCTTCGTCCCTTCCTTCTATCAAACTGTGGTGCGCTCATTCAATGGATGTGTCTATTCTTGTCAAATTTTCATATGTTCTTTTTATGCTCTGATTTATTTCAATTAAATCTTCATCCAATTCCTTACTGACTTGCCGTAGTCGTCTTCGCCGATTTTCTTGCTCTTGTAGCCTGAGTGATCACCGAATTTGTTCTTCCGAAGTCCCATGCCCGTTAGGTACTCGATGCTTATCTTTGTTCGGCCGTATGGGCATTTATTAGTTGTTCAAGCGATCATTGTTGGTTGCCGGAAGTAGGGCGCCGGCTAGTATCGCGTTCTTCCTCTTCACGTTTGGTTCTGTCTTCACAACGTTGTACGATTTGCTCCCTTCGGCGCTCGCGATCCTCTTCTGCTCGCAAGTCTTGCAGGATAATGAAATGGCGGGCCAGTAACCTGGGCATGCGATTCAGGAGGTGGTTCACCTCGTCGTTCACTTCCAGCCAATCCCAGATGACTTCCTCAGGGATCTCCCGAATGTGGGATTCCCTACGCATGTGGTCATGTAGCGATATTTTCCACAAATTTACCAGATCTTCTGTCAATGAGTCTTCCCGTTCCTCATTAGCATTTACAGGTTCTTCCATTGGTTGACCCATTACGCTGCTATGGTAGATGATGCCCTAGTCCGTTCAGGCAACGGCGCCAAATGTTTTCCTATGGAATGTAATTCAAACCTTACGTACTACTGGAAAACTAGTCATGTGCAGAACATAGAATAAAACAATAAACTGAAAGATATCATATTTGAACACCAGAAACTTTATTCATCATCAGAAATATCATGTACAAAAGAGTATCAGCATTGCTTGACAATATAACCATCGGCACATAACTCATAACATCTTTTCCGACTATCCCAACAGGCTACATATAATGTTCGGCGGTGGTTAGATAACCAACCGACACAACGCTTCATAACAACATTAACATTAACATTAATCCGAACATGATTTCCCGAAAGTACATGACATTATTATTCTTTACTAATCTATAGTTTTATTTAGCAATTGGCCGACTACGACCAAGGCCGACTAGGCCGACAACCAAGTAAAGATATACGACTAACAAAAACAACACAACCAAAATATAACTTCAAATAAAACTTCAAGGGAACCTAGTATTTTCCCAGGTGCTCCTGCACCATTCTCCCCCTCTCAGCTCAAACATGAAGGATTGGAAGGAGAGAGCAAGGACAGGTCAATGCCCTAATTTTTAAATTCAGCTTCATCCACCCAAGTAGCCTCAGATTCAAGCTTGGTCTTCCACTTGATGAGGTGTTCCATGTACACCTTGTGTCTTGTGGCCTTCTTCACCCTTGACTCCAAAATCTTCTCTGCTTGAGGCTTGTCCTGAGTAGGTATGGACATGTTGCTAATGTCCTTGAAGATTTCCTTACTGTCCTGATCCAAATTCTTGACTGTCCCTTTATACTTGATCAAATCAGCAACATTGAACACCGGTGAGATTCCTAGATCAGTAGGTAACTCCACCTTGTATGCATTCTTGCCATACTTGGCCAATATCTTGCAGGGACCCACTCTCTTCATCTGCAACTTGGTTGACATTCCCTTCTACAACCTTGATTTGTTAAGGTGGACCATAACATAGTCCCCTACTTGAAATTGCACATCTTTCCTTGACATATCTGCCTTCTCCTTCACTTTTTGTGTAGCCTCAGTAACTGTCTTCTTGACCTGCTCCTGAATTTCCTTCATGGTCTGACTGAAGTCTTCTGCATGTCCACTCCTATGCTCCATAGATCCAAGGTCTCTGAGCTCACAAATGCCTCTTGGGTGCATTCCATACACAACTTCAAAAGGACTCTTCCCTGTAGTTCTATTCACACTGTCATTGTAAGCATACTCAGCTTGAGAGATAACTATATCCAATGTATGTCCATACTCCTTGGTTAGACACCTTAAAAGATTACCAAGCACCCTGTTAACCACCTCTGTTTGACCATTGGTCTGAGGATGGTAAGCTGATCCAAAAGACAGATTTGTACCCAATCTGCTCCATAGAGTCTTCCAAAAGTGATTCATGAACTTCACATCTATGTTAGAAACAATTCTTAGAGGCAAGCCACGGATCCTTACAACCTCCTTGAAGAAAAGGTGAGCTATGTAGCTAGCATCATGAGTAGTTTTGCAGGGAATAAAATGACTCATCTTGCTAAATCTGTCTACCACAACATAAACACTGTCAAAACCAGTCTTGGTCTTAGGAAGGCCTACCACAAAATCCATGCTCACACACTCCCATGGTCTGTTAGGAATGGGCAGGGGTTGATATAAACCAACATTGCTAGCTCCTCCCTTAGCTTTCATGCACACAACACACTGTTCCACATACCGTCTAACATCTCTTGCCAACTTAGGCCAATAATAAAATCTTTGCACTAGTTCTAAAGTCTTATTAATGCCAAAATGTCCACTAAGACTGCCATTATGCTTTTCCTGAATCAGATTTTCCCTCATTGACCCTCTTGGAACACATAACTGATTGCCCTTAAACAACAACCCACTTTGCAATGTATACTCAGAATATTGGCTATGGAAATGGTTCTCAAAGTTAGAACATACCTTATCGGCCTTTGAAAAGTCTTCATCCTCTCCATATAGATCCTTGAAACTCTCTATGCCAATGCTATTGAGCTGTATCTCTTGCACTGTCAACAATCTCCTGCTCAATGCATCTGCCACCTTGTTCATTTGTCCTTTCTTATGCTTGATGGTAAAAGTGAAAGCTTGGATGTATTCCATCCATTTCAAATGCCTATTACTTAACTTCTCTTGAGTGTTGATAAAGTTAAGTGCCTGATTGTCAGTAAAAACCACAAACTCCTTGGGTAGAAGGTAATGCCTCCATTTCCTAAGTGACTGAACCAAAGCATAAAGTTCTAAGTCATAGGTTGAATATTTCTTCTTAGCTTCATGGAGCTTCTCACTAAAGAAGGCTATAGGCCTACCCTCTTGACTAAGCACTCCTCCTACTGCCACTCCACTTGCATCACATTCAACAGTGAACAACTTGTCAAAGCTAGGTAATAGGAGAATTGGTTGAGTTGCCACTTCTTGTTTTAGTTTCTCAAACCCTTTCTTAGCTTCTGGTGTCCACACAAACTTAGTTTTCAAACCACCCTTGATTGTGTCTAGAACTGGTGCACATATACCACTAAAGTTCCTTATGAATTTTCTATAAAATTGGGCCAATCCATGAAAACTTCTTACCTCTGTCCCTGTGGTTGGTGTAGGCCAGTTTAGGATGGCTTCCACCTTGCTTGGATCCATCTTCAATGATCCTTTGGACACTGCAAAACCCAAGTAGATCAGCTCTTGCTTAAAGAACTCACACTTCTCTAGATTGATTGCCAACTTCTCTTCTTGCAACCTTCTAAGGACTTGCTCCACATGTTTCAAATGTTCTTCTGCTGTCTTGCTGTATATGAGGATGTCATCAAGATATACTACCACAAATATCCCTGTAAAATCCTTAAGCACTTCATTCATGAGTCTCATGAATGTGCTAGGGGCATTAGAGAGACCAAATGGCATCACCCTCCACTCATATAACCCATCATTTGTCTTAAAAGCTATCTTCCACTCATCACCATCCTTAATTCTGATCTGATGGTATCCGCTCTTAAGATCCAACTTTGTGAAGAACTGAGCACCTCCAAGACAATCCATCAAGTCTTCAATTCTAGGAATAGGAAACCTATACCTAATGGTGATCCTATTTATTGCTCTAGAATCAGTACATAACCTCCACTTACCTCCTTTCTTGGTTGCTAAAACCACTGGCACTGCACATGGGCTGATGCTCTTTTGAATAAATCCTTGATCCAATAATTCTTGCACTTGCCTAGCTACCTCCAAATTCTGATCTGGTGTGAGTTTGTATGCTGCTTTGTTAGGTAATGAGGCTCCAGGTATGAATTCAATTTGATGACCTATAGCTCTCTTTGGAGGTAAAGTTGCAGGTGTACCATCACTAACTATGCTCTTGTACTTATCAAGTAACCTTTGGACTGCTTCTGGTAAGACTGTCTTTTCAGCCTTGTCTTCTTCTTTAGGTTGCAACACAACCACATACCCTTCATTCCCTTGGTGTAGGTTCTTAAGGAACTCCTTACCACTGCTCAACATGATGTTAGGTGTCTTGGACTGTCCATCTTCTTCTGACAGTGATTGCAGCTTGAAGGTTCTTCCATCCTTTTTGAATGAAATAGTATTCTCTTTCCCATCATACATAACACTTCTGTCATACTGCCATGGTCTGCCCAGTAGTAGATGGCATGCATCCATGGGTAAAACATCACAAACTAACTTGTCTTTATATCCTCCAATAGAGAACTCCACCGTTACTTGCTCATTAACTAAAACACTCTGCCCTTTGTTCAACCATGTGACCTTGTAGGGGTTAGTGTGGGGTACCTTCTCCAATTTCAGTTTTGCTACTGCCTCCTCTGAGATTATATTATCTGTTGAACCTGAGTCTACTATAACCTTGCACACTTTACCAAGTATCTTGCACCTTACTCTAAAAAGAGCCCTTCTCTGTTTTGGTTCCTCCTTGACTGGCTGTCTGATCAGAACTTTGTTAAACATTTGATTCTCTCCTACCTCAGATTCTATATGACTGATCTCAGATGCTTTGGGACTCATGGTGTCCTCTTGTGCATAGGCCACTCTCTTTTCATTGCTTGATGAAGATGCTTTCTCCGGGCACCTATAAGCAGGATGGCCTATTTGATTACAATGGTAACACTTCATGTTTGCAAAATAGGAATTGCTCTTGCCTACTCCTCTTCCTCTGTTTGAACCTCCTTGAGGTCCTCTTCCTCTGTTAAATCCACCTCTTAAAGATGTTTCACCTCCATGCTTAGTGAGTTTAGATTCTCCTTGGTTTCTTTGGTCATTGCCTCTACCTTGGTAGCCACCACGCTGTCCTCTTTGATGTCTTTGATCTCTGCCTTTGCCTCTGCCCTTAGAAGCCTGATCTTGCTTCCTCTTGTTCCTTTCCTCAATCTTGTTAGCCAACTGATAACATTGGTGTACTGTCTTGGGACTTAGTAGAGCCATCTCCTCTTGAATGTTCCATTTCAAGCCATTAAGGTACCTAGCCACCTTGAGACTCTCATCCTCTGTCACATTAGATCTCATGCAAAGTTTTTGAACCTCCTCAGTGTAAGTGTTTACATCTTGGTCTTTTTGCCTTAAGCTTTGCCTCTTCTTGTGCAATTGAATCTCATAGTCATCTGGCATGTAGGCTTCCTTCACCTTAGCAACCATTCCTTTCCAAGTTGATATGGGCTGTTTGCCTTCTTTTTCCCTCTCTGTCTGAACGAACTTCCACCATGTCAAGGCTGATCCTCTCAATCTTGACTTAGCAACCTTCACCTTCTGTGCTTCAGTGACTCCATCACACTCAAAATGATTCTCCATGCCTTCTATCCAATCCATGACTAGGTCTACTTCCATTTTCCCACTAAATAGGGGTATGCCTTCAAGTGCTTTTCCACTCAAGGCTTTCAATGCCTTCAAGAAAGGCTGCTCCTTCAAAACAGGGTCAGGTTCAGGGGTCTTATCTTCCTCTGCAACCTCTTCTTCCTTAGGTATTCTTCCCTCAAACTGTGCACTCCTCACTGCTTGCTCAAGTTGGGCTATTCTTTCCCTCAATTGTTTATTGTCTTCTTCCTGCTCTTCAACCATCTTAGCCAGTTCTGCATTGGTCACCATGATGGAAGAATCACTAGACTCAACCTCTGACATATAAAATGCTTCCCAAATCTTTCACTTGCTCTGATACCAATCTGATAGGATGGGGTTGGATGAGGCACTCACTGCCCCATGCTCCGAGTCCTTGCTCCTAAGAACTCCTAGGTGTCTCTTCCACCTTGTCCTAGTGGTCCTACCTCAAGTCTAGGTGCCACTGCTTCTATTGTCCAACCCCACTATCAACATGCTTTCCTTCTACCAAGCCAACCTTGGTGCTTCGCCATAAACACTCCATTGGCCCTTACTCTTCTTTAAAGGCCAGATTTCCTCAACCTTCTGCTAGATTCTTGCAGGGGTGTGAAGGTGTTGCAAAAGCTTCAAAATAGCCTATCTAGGGTCCTTATGCAATCACAAGTTTCCAACTTTCCATCACTTTCACAAAATCCCTTCCTAGGGTTTGAAAAGGGCTACAAGCCTAGAGCCCCAATTACGTCTCTGAACAGAGATAAATTGCTATTTTCTCCTAAACCCACCAAAAGATCCAGGTTCTTTGCTTAGGGTTTGAGTTTCTCATGCCCACACCTCAAAGATTTCTAGGGTTTCAAGCCTGCACAGCCCGTACACTGCCCACACACAAAAATGGTCAAAAACCCTAGGGTTTCTAAGCTTTTCAAAGCTGTTTCAGACTGTCAGAAAGTTCTCCCACCAAATGAATTGATAAAACCTCCTCCTGACTACCATGCATTGCCAGGACCCTCAACAAAATTCACCAAAAGGAATTTCTCAAAAATCTCAATTCCCCTGCAAGATATGAGTCTTTTTCTCATTGCCTTCCCTAGCCGGACCCTGCCTGGCTCGCCTAGGGCAAAGCTTTGCTAGCACCTCCAGAACTCCCACAAACCCTACAAGCTAACATATTTACACTAAGGGAGCCTAGACACTATTTCCAAAGGGCCGTACAATTTGTACGGTGGGAAAGTGCTCTAGAGCTCCATTCTTTCAAAACTGCCTGATTCAGGCCAGAAAAAGATAGGAAACAGACTATTTACAAATACAAGATGAAAAAGATTTACAAAGACAAAAGATTGGCACACTAAGCTTGCACAACGTTCACACTACATTCTACAAACAAAGTAACAATAAATTTACTCCATTAAAGCTCAATATGATAACAAAACTCAAAAAACTTTCTTTTAGAATGCTGTTTCCTTCAGCTTCTCAAATGTCACTTCAGCAATAATACCTCCAACCCTATTCCATGGTCGAGGCATGCCTTAAATAGGCCTTCAAAACAATTGAGCTGCTTGGGTCGAGCCTTTGGATGACCTAATGGTAAGTGTTATAAAACACACTGTGTTTTCTAACCTTTGACAAGGTTGGCAACCTAGACAAGTTAGAGCTTCAAAACCCATCCATGATTTCCACCTCCCAATCCATTTATCATAATAGATCAAGTTTTATTCCTACTCCACCAAATGCTAACAAAATGGTCAACATGACCTAAAAACAACACAACCAAAATATAACTTCAAATAAAACTTCAAGGGAACCTAGTATTTTCCCAGGTGCTCTTGCACCAAATGATTTGCAAATAAATCTAAGGAAGAAGGCGCCCAATCCCAAACACTGAAATAACATCAAAAATTAGATATTGCATTAAGCACGAATCCCAATGCCCTCTTAGCCTGGTACAGCCTCCCAAGAGGGTCGACCTTCAAGGAAAAATCAGGGACTCCATTAAAAATTGCACAACTTTGCACAAGGGTCGCCTAGGGCCTAGAAAGATATAGAGAAAATACCCAAAAGCAAACAAAAATCACACTATGACTTATGATCAATATTCACTTTCAACACAACAAAACCAACAATTGTAAACTGTCACAAAACTTCAAAATCTCTATCTGTGATACTCTATCTGCACTCCCTGAATGAGAAGCAGTTTCTGAAACTCAGCTAGGTGCTATCTTTCAAGCATGATCCAAGGTTAGTTAGGAGGTATGCATTCCTCGAAGCAGTTCAATCAACATTTCAGTAGCACTTCGTTATATTTTCTTCCTGGATGGAAAGAATGAAGCCAACACTCTTATTTATAAGTTATCCTCCTCAAATTCAAATCCATTTCCCTCTCATTTGGGTGCCCAACATGACATTCAATTTCATCTTCAATAATTTGCAATATGCATTTGAATTTCATTTAATCTCCAGCATCCCCTTGACTTGGCGTCCAAACATAAAGGTGAGATAACTTTATTTAAATTGCAAATAAAACACAAGCTTTGGCGTCCCATTTTATCAAGTGCAAAATACATTATAAAATGTTATTATCTCCTCCAAGCTAGGCGTCCAAATGAAATATATTAAAATGACTTAATTACTTCAAATAATTCGTCTTCCAAGCCTTAGCCAAAATTTCACGAAAATATTAAAATATTTTACCTCCATAAGTGAAGCGCCGAACTCAAGCTTAGACCTGCCAAAAATAGCTCCAAGAGTGTGGGATGACCAACTGCTCAACTGACCTGCCTGAAATAGCCACTGCACTGAACTGCTGAAAAGTTGCTAAAAATAACACTTACTAAAAATAGCATACTGCTAAAAATAGTAATTTATTCCAAACTCATTTCGAGCTCAAATCGGACAGCCGTCGTGACTTACTAAAAATAGTAAGTCTGGAAAAGTCCTCTAATTCAGTTGCATGTCACATCACCACGAAAATCTCTGAAAACCCAGAAGGAATCCAGAATCCAAATTGCAAAACACCAACATACAAGCCTCCAAAACTGCCAAAGAATCCGCCAGAAATGCTTGTCATGCATGTTACCTCATCCTGAAGCTCTCCAAAAACCTAGAAAGCTCCACCAGACATGCATTAGAAACTCACTTCAAAACCTCCTCTAAAAGTGGAAACTCTAATTTCAACTTCTAATTAGCCTACGGGCTTCCGAAAATAGGCTAACAGACACAAAGAAGCGTATGGCTAAAATGGGGACATTACAGTCCGCCCTTCCCAAAATTGCTTGTCCTCAAGCAATGCCACAACACTCCAAACTGATCCCACAAAAACATTTATGATCCCAGGGTCCCATGTCCATCTCTGAAAAGATCCACCTTGTTGATGCTACTCCACTCTAATCATACAAATGAAGCCATTGTATCAGAACTACACTAACCTTCCCTGCAACCTCAAAGAGTTAACATGCCTGAAATTCAAGCTGAGAAATATGGAAGGATTGGAATGAAAATCTAGTAGCATCTCACACCCAATAAACTCTAAGGAATTAACATCGTTATTGGCAAAGGAAGAAGCAACTCTTTGTAGAGTCATGGCAGCCGCATCCTCAAAATTTCTCAAGGATGTACAATGCCTCCTCCAAGTAATACTAATATAAACAAGAAGACTTTTGAAAACTTTCACCAATCTCTCTCCAAGAGTCTCAAAAAGACGAACGAAATCAAGCATTGGTTCGCTTCCCCAAACATATGTACAAGAAGAAGTACCAAGATAGCCACTGAGACAAACTTGAACACTATCCAAATGCAGATTCAAATCACTCCAAATCCTCATCTCTCCCACTTGAGGCCAAAAATCATTGCTAACAAGAGATTGGAAAGTCTGAAAATGAATGCATCGGCTGCCAAACAAGACTGAAGTGGTCAACCTGAGATCTGATTTAAGGAAAATCAGCATCCAAGGAGATAAATAGCTGCTACAAAACTGAAAACCAGCATCCAAAATATCACATCTGCTCATATCCAAGGCTGGAAACATCTTCTCAAGAGACTCCAATCCCACATAAAACCACTCTTTGCTCAAAATATCTCTCCAATCCACCAGTTGATGAGCAAAAGGAACCAACGAATGGTTGCTAAGGATGGGGACAACATCAAAGAATCTGAAAAATTGAATCCTTATCTCTCCAAGAATTCATCTTTCCACAAGTAATAAGCTCCATCAAGCCAAGTTGAGGATCCCAAGCATAGATACCCCACTGAAAATGATCTCCAACACACCGGAAAGAAAACTTAACACATCTCCGAGTGCCAGTCAAAACCAAGTGCATACTCGTGAAACTAGCGTCCCCCCTAGTGAACTTCTGAAAGCAATCCATTAAAGCTTCAGCAACACTAGAGTATGAAACATAAGATGACTTCAAATACAACTCCCAAAATAGATTAGCATCACTCAACCCAAGGAATGGATTGACAAGAGGGAAAACACCATGTTCTGGTTGTAATGTCCCTTTTTGGTAAAACTCAAATTCTTACCCTAGAAACATAAGTTAATGTAGTTAGGGTTACAACTTATCAACTAAATGCATTAGGAAAGATAAATCTTGGTTTTGGTCATGCAACCATGTTAGATAGTAACGGAATATAAAAGATATAAGAGTTATCATTTATCGATATAACATATCAAAAATGAAAGAAATATTCTTATTTACTTGCACAATACAATTATATAAGACAAACCACATCATGTTCAGGGTGACTCAATCATAGATAGGGATTGGATGGGAAAGATAAGTCCGCCCGAAGCTATCTTCCTAAGCCCAAGAGTGGATATACCATCCCTCCTGGCTCCTGATGGCATGACACTCAGTGATCCAATCCGAGGAGTGGAGTACTTAGGGGATACACTTGTACCTGCTTTCCTTATCCATCCTCATCGTCTCCTAACTATGATGGAGAGTTTGTCAAGTTGATCCAACCATGCGATAGTTTGGAGGAAGAATTTCCATAAGAGGCCCGTAGATGCTCTCTCTAGGCCCAAGAGTGGATATCACCCCCTTGGCTCCCGATGGCATGATGCTTAGTCATCCGATCCGGGGAGTGGCATACCTAGAGGACAAATCTAGTACCTGCTCAACCTATCGGCTCCTCCCCTCAACCATCTACATGATTGTTTGATTATACAAAACTTTGACGAGAATATAAAATTCACAATTGTGTGAGAGAAATTATGATAGAATATATCACAATAATATAGTTAGGTATCTGTTGATGTGTTTTTCGTGACTGCACCAACATAGAATAAAGTTACCAATGGCGACTCTATCCTCTCTTGAACAAAATCTCCTGAATGCTAAGATTTCTAGAAAGATCATGCGTTCAACTCCAAGGTTCCTTCATGCAGTGGATAGTCTCAGTTGGCTTGATGTGATTTGCTAGTATTTCAAGGGGACTTACAAAATTGTTCAACAGCGGAGAAAGGAATTTGAATGCTCGAAAGGTTTGTCTATAAAGCTCTTGTTTCCTAAACTAACCAAAAAGTACTAAATTTAAATGGTGGCAGGGATAAGAAGGTTCTAATCTACTCTAAGGTATGGGACATGGCGATCAATTCTCGCAGACTTCAACCAGGCTCCGCTTTGCCTCACTTCGGACAACTTCTACAAAACTGGTGTAATCTTCAGAGGAGTAACTCAAGGTGTTCAGATCACAACTTAGCATGAAAATACAATCACGACGATGCATATAAACATACAAATCATGATCGAAGTTAAATACATGATATTCCAGTTGACCACACAAGGCACACCCACCATCAGTGAGTTTGCTAGTGGTATGGATAAGCGAAGCTTGCTCAAATTAAACACCACATTCCACAACTAGCATTTGCTTGCATGAAATGAAATTTTATTTTACTTTAAGATCCTACTTTAAAATGCTGAGTGATTCGGAAGGACGAAGGAGCCTTGCTAGCTACTCACAACAAAAGACAAAATTTACCATCAATGAAAACTCTTTTTATTATGAGAGTGTTCACAACAACTTCTTACAAAGCATTCAATGAGAAAGCTTTCCTTCCTCCTCAATCTAAGCTATGCTATCAAACTATGCTAACTATCTATGCTCTATCTCCTAGCTATCTCTCTATTCTAATCTCTACTCTAATGAATTACAAATGAGGGGGGGTGCCCCTTTTATAGTTGGCCCAGTCCAATGGACGACTCAGATTCAATTACAATGAAGGGCTCAGATTGACCCACATAAGCCCTAACCCTAAAAACCGCTACCAAGAAGAGTGGAGTGATAAATGAGCAATTAATGTCCACCATCTTCTAGAAGATTCCTGTTTGTAAACGCGTTCACACTGTTCTTCTTCCTGACTAGAAACTCTATGAATCTGGCCAACATAGCTTCAATCGGCATGGCAAGCACGTTCTCAACCTGAAACTCCAAGACCGCAACTTCTTTCTCTTGTTTGATGGTGATTTTTCTCCTTGCTACCGCTGCATCTTAGGTATACTTTAGTACCTGAGGATGATATTCAACGCTCGGTACTTCATCTTTTCTTTCATCTTGATCTTGAAGGATTTTCCGGTCTTGGACTCGAGCATTTCTTCAACTAAGTTGGGCACATTCAGATCCATTTGGAGGAGTTTCAACACTTAGCCATTTCCTCCAACATCTTCCTTCATGTTTTGGGTGCAACTGAGATCTCGCGGAGGAGCTCGAAACACAACTTTATCTCCTTTCAAGGCTGTAATATCATCTTGGATTACTTGCTTCATTGCTTTAAGTCATCGTGCTCTGGCCCTGACGTTCATCCTGCAAAACAGATAAAGAGAAGAGCATCAAAACGATTTATAGTATAAATTCATTTCACTTACCTAATCCCGACATTTTTATTTCCAAGGTCTGATTGGCCTCATTCATCATTTTCTCCTGCAGACTTTGCCTTCTTTACAACCTTTCATCATGGGTGGATTTGATGGGCTCTACAAATTTCATCTTGATGGTGCAATTGGGATGGTGGTGTTTCATTTCTCCCTTAGAAAACTTCTCACCTTGATGTCTCTTCCTTGCAGATATTTCTCTACCCCTCAACCTTCCTAGGGCGCATTCGACACCGTGCACTTTTATTTTCAAACACTTAGAAAAATTTCTTGATATCTCCAATTGATAGGGCGCATCTAGGTGTGTATTCTTCTAGTTTCATTACTTAGAAAATTTTCAAAGCATCTCTCCTCACTCAAGGCGCATTTCACCCATGGAGCTTCCAATTTTCTAGACTTAAACTTTTTTTCAAAGGCATCTCCAAGTCAAGGCGCATTTAGGGGTCCCTACTTTCAGTTTTCAATACTTAGAAAATTCTTATCAACTCTCCTTTACCTTGGGCGCTTTTGAGGTGGTCTGCTTCCAATTTCATATGCCTTAGAAAATTTCACTCACTCCATGCTAGGTCAGGGGCATTTACCCCTTCAAGCTTCTAGTTTCATTGCCTTAGAAGAATTTTCAAGTTCCACTCAAGCTTGGGCACATTTACCATGGCCTACTTCAAGTTTCCATGACTTAGAAAAATTTCAACACTCAATTCTTGACCTAGGCGCACTTGGAGGTGTCAACTTCCAATTTCAAGCACTTAGTAAAATTTTCACCTCCCTCTCCACTCTTAGGCGCATTTAGGACCTTGAGCTTTCAATTTCAAGTACTTAGAATTTTTCATGATCTTCCTCCCATCCTAGGCGCATCTCAAGGGTCAAGCTTCCACTTCTAATCCCTTAGAAGAATTTTCAAGGCCACTCTTTACCTTGGGCGCATTTAGCCCCTTGTACATTCATTTTGTGACACTTAGAAATTTTTAAGCCTCCTCTTCTTCTCAAGGCGCATTTGGGGGTATGAGCTTCCAATTTCTCACACTTAGAATTTTTCCAATGGCATCTCCAAGTCAAGGCGCATTTAGGCGTAGCTACTTCAAGTTTTGTATGCCTTAGACAAATTTCTTTCCCTCACTCCAACCAAGGGCACCTTTGGAGGGTCAAGCTTCCAATTTGCCATACTTTGACGTTTTCAAGGCTTCCTCCAAGTTTGGGGCGCATTTCACAAGGTGAACTTTCAATTTGTTTGCCTTGGAAAATTTTCCAGCTCTTCCTACAAGTCAAGGCGCATATGAGGGGTCTTAGTTCAAGTTTTGAACACTTAGACATTTCTCCAAGCTTTCCATGCAAGGTAAGGCGCATTTGAAGGGGCCTGCTTCAAGTTTTCACACTTAGATAATATCAAACTTCCCCCTCAACTCATAGGAACATATGACCCCTCAAGCTTTGAGTTTATTTCTCTTAGAAATTTTCAACATTCTTCTCCTCAAGGTTGGGTGCATTTGGGACCTTGAGCTTCCAATCTTCATAACTTAGAAATTTTTTTTTTTGAAGCTTCTCTTCTAGCTAGGCGCATATGGAGGTGGCTACTTCAAATTTCAAGCCTTAGAAACTTTTCTTACCCTCCTTCCTTGCTTGGGCACATATGACCTCCTCTGAAATATTCCGAGCCAAATTTTTTCGTTTTCAAATAACAGATTACAAAGCAGTGCACCCGTTAAGGTTAGAGAAAGAAACCAAAACGTGCAAGAAAGCAACTCTAACCAGAATGGCGCCGATGATGGCGAGCATTGGTCAGAGGATCTAAAATAAACTGCTTATGCTGGAAAAGGAACTCGACGCCAAGTATGTGCTACCCAATCCAAAGCGGAGTGAGGGGCGACCATATGACGGAGTGAATACAAAACAATGCTTGAAAGAAATAATGCTGAAAGAGGAAACTTCTCGACACCCAGAATGTGCTTGCTCATCCAGAATGGACAGTAGCGACCATAGGGCGGAGTTATCACTATTTTACTCTAAACTGAAAGTAGGAATGATTATTACAAGAAATGACAAAGCAATATTAAAACACTGGTCAGTACTACTGCCAGTTTACAAAGATTATGACTGCCTGCAATGTCAAGATATCATATGCTTATCAAATAGTACGTTCAACCAAGAAGCAATTACAATCCTTAAGAAATCACAGTGTCCCAACCACAAAACAGACATGCAGATTTCTGTATTCGTCTTTTGTCAGATCTGTACTTTAAATGTGCAATCAGCAGTTCACAAGTTCCAAAGAATGTTCACAACTTGCTCAATAATCATCCAATTGACATGCCATAAAATGCTAAGCACTCTGAAGACCTAGGCGACCAAGATAGACCCTTGAGACTGAACCAAACACTGCAGATTTAATTAACACGGATTCCAATGCAGATCTCAATGGTACGGCCTAGTACAGAAATTCGACTTCTTCTAGGAAATTCAAGACTTCTTTAAAAATTCTAATATCTGGAGAATATTGGCGCCTATTACAAACTCAACTAATGATGCAATACCCAAAACTATATTTTTTGTCTTTTTTGAGATATGAGCAAAACATTAAATCTGCTGTCACTAAAATGCACCTTTAATATACCTCTAAAATGCAGAATCAGAAACTAAAGGATTACAATGACGATTACAATGCACAAATATCAATAACTCACAAACTAGACTAAGAATCACCACTTGATGTTGTCTTGCAAACACGAAGCGATGCCCGAACTAGGAGGCCTTCATTCCTCGAAGCGTTCCCAGAGCCAATCCGGCAGCATAACAGTGTATTTTCCAAAGATGATGAAATGATGCTCAACTCCTTCCTTTTATAATTTTTCCATTTGATTTCTCGTAACCCTAAAGTCACTTTCAAGTCAAAACCCTAATCTCTTCAAGAGGGCGTACTTTCTCCTTCAATGTTTAATACATGATATTTTAATTAAATGCCAAGCTTTGAAAAGTGCGCCCAACATAAGCTTGCTTGACTTTTGACAATAATTAAAATAATCTTTTAATGAAGCGCCACCCTCAAAAAACCCCCCTTTTAAAACATCTTTAAGTCATTAATCTAGGCCCATGGTCAACGTTAAATTATAACATTTAAACGTGACCTTTTAATTAAATGACTTATCTTATCCCTCCGAAGATGCCCTGAAGCCACTACTGAATCAGACATTTGACCAAACTGAAGCAGTAAGTCAACCGAGCTGAACTCATCTGGAGAACTGCCAAAAATAGAATTTACTAAAAATAGTAAATTCCAAAAAGTGCTCTGAATGCTGAGATGAACATACCACTGCGAAGCCCTTTGAAAACCCAGAAGGAATCCGCCACTAAATCCACCATCTCTGAGCAATGATCTCCTCAAAATTAGGAAACCCTAATTTTAACTTCCGTCTAGCCTTCGGGTTCCCAAAGAAAGGCCAACGGTCATTGGAAATGTCAGGCTTGAGAAGGGGACATTACAGTCCGCCCTCCCCAAGATTGCTTGTCCTCAAGCAATCGCAAACTAGGATGCTGCAATATCTCATCACTTTCCCAAGTTGCATCCTCCATAGGCAGGTTCTTCCACTTAACCAAACATTCTCTGATAGTTCTATTCCTCAAAGAACGTTCTCTGACATCAAGTATCTCCTCTGGAACTAGAACCAACTGTCCCTCTTCATCCAATGGTGGCAACTGTGAAGAAGCAACCACATTGTGTCCAAGTGCCTTCTTGAGGCGAGACACGTGGAAGACGTTATGCACTCTGCTATCTGAAGGTAGCTCTAATTCATAAGCTACTGCCCCAACTTTTCTGATGACCCTAAATGGCCCATAGAAGCGAGGTTTGAGCTTCTCAGCTCCACTCTTCTTGAGAGTAGACTGTCTATAAGGTTGTAAACGAAGATAGACCATATCCCCAACCTCAAAAGAACGCTCAACACGCCTCTGATCAGCATACAACTTCTGCTGATTTTGTGCAATCTGCAAATTATCCTTCAAGGATCTCATTATGTCTTGACTATGCTGCAACAAATCCTTGGCTAAAGGTGCTTTGCTGTCACCAAACACCAAATCTGCAAAACTGGGTGCTTCATATCCATAAAGTGCCAAGAAAGGAGACATCTTGATTGACATATGAAAAGTAGAGTTGTAGCAGTACTCGCCTATATGCAGCCACTTAACCCAAGCTTTCTGTTGTTCTGACACATAATTTCTCAAGTAGCCTTCCAACCACTTGTTCACCACTTCTGTTTGCCCATCAGTTTGGGGGTGATAACTCGTGCTTGGAGTGAGCACAGTACCACTCATTCTGAAAACTTCCTGCCAAAAGGTACTTAGGAACTTGTTGTCCCTATCACTTACAATATTCTTTGGCAACCCATGAAGCCTAAACACTTCTCGAAAAAACAAATCTGCAACTTGGGCTGCAGAAAAAGTGCTGGTAATGGCAAAGAAATGAGCAAACTTGGTTAATCTGTCAACTACCACGTAAATGCAATCCTTCCCTTGGGCCTTGGGCAACCCAGTGATGAAATCCATAGAAATGCTTTCCCATTTTTGATTGGGAATTGGAAGTGGTTGCAGCAAACCGGCTGGCAATGTATGCTCATTTTTATTTGCTTGACAAACAGGACATTCCTGAATGTAGCGTTGAACCTCTCTCTTCAAACCTTTCCAAGAAAACCTTTCTCGGATCTGCCTATAGGTCTTGAAAAAACCTTGGTGACCAGCAACTGGAATGTCATGAAAATTCAAAAGAATCTTCTTCTTGAGCTTAGAATCAGCCACCAGAAAGATTCTTCCCTTATACTGAATCAATCCCTCAACCACCTGGTACTTTTCATCATGGAAAGTACCTTCCAGAATGCTGGTTGCAAACTGATTTTTGGCATAATCAGCAAGCAACATGTCTCTCCAATCTGCAGTAAGCTCACACAATGAGCTAAGATGAGGCCTTCTGGAGAGAGCATCGGCCACGACATTATTTTTCCTTTGACATATTCAATGTCAAAGTCGTAAGCTTGAAGCTTACTCACCCATTTCTGTTGCCTCTCATTTAAATCCTTCTGGTGCATAAAATGCTTGAGGCTATTGTGGTCAGTCTTAACCACGAATTTGTTCCCCACCAAGTACTGCCTGAACTTGGCTAATGCATGCATAATAGCAAGCATTTCTTTATCATAGATTGAGTATGTCCTCTCCACACCCCGTAACTTTCTACTTTCAAACACGATAGGGTGTTTGTCTTGCATCAGGACAGCCCCCACTCCTTCACCTGAAGCATCACATTGCAGCTCGAATGGCTTGGAGAAATCCGGGATAGCCAAGACTGGACACGAACTCATGATCTTCTTGAATTTATCAAAAACAATTTGAGCCTTTTCTGACCAAGCAAAGGCTCCCTTTTTGGTGAGATCAGTAAGGGGAGCAGCATTCTGTGAATACCCCTTTACGAATCTCCGATAAAAACCACAAAGACCCAAAAAACCTTTCAACTGGGTCAAGCTCTCAGGAGGTGGCCAATCAACTACTGCTTTGATTTTTTCTGGATCTACCTTCACTCCCTCAGCACTGATTATGTGGCCAAGGTACAGTAACTCCACCATTCCAAATTCACATTTGGAAGCTTTGGCAAATAAGCTCTCAGATTCCATGATACTAAGCACTTCCTCCAAGTGCTTGAGGTGATCCTCCCAAGTCTTGCTGTAGATCAGAATATCATCAAAAAATATCAGCACAAACCTTCGTAACTGATTCTGAAGACACGGTTCATGCAAGACTGAAAGGTAGCCGGAGCGTTAGTCAACCCAAATGGCATGACTAAGAATTCAAAATGGCCATAGTGACATCTGAAAGCTGTCTTTTCCACATCTGATCCCCTCATTCGTATCTGATGGTAACCCGACCTCAGATCAATCTTCGAAAAGAACTTAGCCCCATGTAGCTCATCAATGAGCTCATCTATTCTGGGAATGGGGTATCTATTCTTGATGGTGCTTTGGTTCAAAGCACGATAGTCCACGCACATGCGCATGGTACCATCCTTCTTCTTCACAAGAACCACTGCAGATGCAAAGGGGCTCTTGCTTGGGCGTATGAAACCCATCTCCAAAAGTTCTCGGATATTCTTCTCGATCTCATCCTTTTGCCTCTTCGGATACCGATATGGAGTTGTGATCACCGGTTTAGCTCCTTCCTTGAGCTCTATGATGTGTTCTGAACCTCGATCAGGAGGAGGTCCAGGAGGTAAATCAGCAAACACTTTACTCTTCTTGGTGAGTAAAGACTGATATCTGGAGGATGCTCTATTTTCGTTTCAGCTGGACTAGCTGGAAGAATCATGCACTCCGCAGCCCACTCCACTTGATCATGACGTATCAACTTCGCCATCCTCTTGAATGATACAATCCGAGGGCCACCATTTGACATTCCTCTCAACACCACCTTCTTTCCATCGGATTGAAACTTCAACTCCATAGTTTGCAGATTTAGAGAGATCTCTCCAAGAGATCGCAGCCATTGAATGCCAAGGACAGCATCCGTATCTCCAATATTGACCACGTAGAAGTCATCCTTGACTTCGTAATTGCCCAATTGCATTGACATGTTTGGAATCCTCTTGGTGCATGAGATGTGAAACCCATCCGCAACCATAACTCTGAACCCTTCAAAGTCTTCTGTTTGCAATCCTTTCTTTGCCACCACAACTTCGTCTATGAAGTTATGTGTTGCACCAGTGTCAATTAAAGCAACAATACGTTGCCCTTTGATCATCCCACGAACTTTAAAGGACTCATTCTTTTGGAAGCTCGAAAGTTGAGCCAATGTACCACCACTTTCTTTTTCACCTTCAGACTCTTCTGGAGTATTTTCTTCATCGCTGTCCTCAAAATCAGCTTGCTGATCAGAAAAATCAGAATTGCTTTCATCAGCTGTATAGAACTCAATTTGATGAATTTTAGCACCCTTTGGGCACACATGATCTTGGGACCATTTTTCCCAACAACGGAAACATAACCCCTTCCTTCGGAGTTCATTGATAGTCTCTGGATCCAATCTTGAGCCATGAGGTTTCTGTGGTTTAAACTCCTTATGGTGAGGCTTCTGATGAAACTTTTTCCCTCTATCCCCTTTGTGAAAAGCTGGTTTGGAATGGAACTTTGCTTTGGGAGCAGCCCACTCCATGTTTCTAGCTTTTTTCATTGCTTCTTGTAGGGACGGTGGATCAAAAGCTTTGATCCAACCCTTGAGTGGCTCCATCAATCCTTCAGTGAATAGGATCACTAATCTTCTCTCTGTGATTCCAGTGACCATAACTGAAAGTCTTTGAAACTCAGCTATGTAGGCTTCAACAGTGCCATACTGTCTCAACTGTGCCAACTCCCTAAAATGCACTTCTGGGTCCTTCTTCTCGAACCTCTCAATGAGTCTATTGGTGAACTCATCGTAGCTAGTGATAGACCCATGACCTAAGGTGACTAGGCCATGGTACCACCACTCATGCGCCACCCCATCTAGGTGTAGCGTAGCGAATCTAATCGCTTCTTCTTCAGCCATTGGCCTAAGAGCCAAGTAGTTGTCTAGTTTTTGTAACCAAGCTCGAGCAGAATTATTCTCGCTTCCATCAAAATGGGCAAGCGTAACCTTGTTGAGAGCTTGATTCCAGTCTCCTTGTGCTGGGGTTCTTCTTTGATCATAGTTTCTCCCTTGGCCTCTATCCTTCCTTCTATACTCCATGTAATCATTGAAGGACATGTCAAGTTTTACTTCATCAGGAAGGGTGTCATACTCCGTACGGCCTATCCTCACCCTCTCCAAGGATGAAACATTTTCTTCGGGGTCAGGCTGTGGGATTGCTGGTGTCAAAAACGTGGGTTTGAATGGTCTAGCAGAAATGTAGGTGTTGCTCCCTGAAGGCTGGGCAACATGACCATTGTGCTGATTGGAAGCACTGTGCTCCCCGGCATGCCCTGTATTGTTTTGTGGAGTATTGGGACCCAATCTCCCCAACATGAGAGAAAACATATCTAACAAAGCATCCATCTTCTTATCTAGTCCTTGACCTAGATTGGCTGAATTGTCTATACCTTTCCCACTGTCACCTCTGTTGCCAGAACTTCTTTCATTATCCCCCATTTCTGTTTCTTGTGAAGGCTCCCAATTAGCCCTCAAAATCTCGGAAGCTGTTTGACCTTCTGGGGCTTGATGCAACTGTGACTGAACTGTGCCTCTCTTGTATACTCTTGCCAGATACCTCTGTTCTCTGTCACTCATAGAAAGCTGATTTCACAGGATGGCAGGATACGTGGCTCTGATACCACTGAAATATTCCGAGCCAATTTTTTTTTTTTTCAAATTAACAGATTACAAAGCAGTGCACCCGTTAAGGTTAGAGAAAGAAACCAAAACGTGCAAGAAAGCAACTCTAACCAGAATGGCGCCGATGATGGCGAGCATTGGTCAGAGGATCTAAAATAAACTGCTTATGCTGGAAAAGGAACTCGACGCCAAGTATGTGCTACCCAATCCAAAGCGGAGTGAGGGGCGACCATATGACGGAGTGAATACAAAACAATGCTTGAAAGAAATAATGCTGAAAGAGGAAACTTCTCGACACCCAGAATGTGCTTGCTCATCCAGAATGGACAGTAGCGACCATAGGGCGGAGTTATCACTATTTTACTCTAAACTGAAAGTAGGAATGATTATTACAAGAAATGACAAAGCAATATTAAAACACTGGTCAGTACTACTGCCAGTTTACAAAGATTATGACTGCCTGCAATGTCAAGATATCATATGCTTATCAAATAGTACGTTCAACCAAGAAGCAATTACAATCCTTAAGAAATCACAGTGTCCCAACCACAAAACAGAAATGCAGATTTCTGTATTCGTCTTTTGTCAGATCTGTACTTTAAATGTGCAATCAGCAGTTCACAAGTTCCAAAGAATGTTCACAACTTGCTCAATAATCATCCAATTGACATGCCATAAAATGCTAAGCACTCTGAAGACCTAGGCGACCAAGATAGACCCTTGAGACTGAACCAAACACTGCAGATTTAATTAACACGGATTCCAATGCAGATCTCAATGGTACGGCCTAGTACAGAAATTCGACTTCTTCTAGGAAATTCAAGACTTCTTTAAAAATTCTAATATCTGGAGAATATTGGCGCCTATTACAAACTCAACTAATGATGCAATACCCAAAACTATATTTTTTGTCTTTTTTGAGATATGAGCAAAACATTAAATCTGCTGTCACTAAAATGCACCTTTAATATACCTCTAAAATGCAGAATCAGAAACTAAAGGATTACAATGACGATTACAATGCACAAATATCAATAACTCACAAACTAGACTAAGAATCACCACTTGATGTTGTCTTGCAAACACGAAGCGATGCCCGAACTAGGAGGCCTTCATTCCTCGAAGCGTTCCAGAGCCAATCCGGCAGCATAACAGTGTATTTTCCAAAGATGATGAAATGATGCTCAACTCCTTCCTTTTATAATTTTTCCATTTGACTTCTCGTAACCCTAAAGTCACTTTCAAGTCAAAACCCTAATCTCTTCAAGAGGGCGTACTTTCTCCTTCAATGTTTAATACATGATATTTTAATTAAATGCCAAGCTTTGAAAAGTGCGCCCAACATAAGCTTGCTTGACTTTGACAATAATTAAAATAATCTTTTAATGAAGCGCCACCCTCAAAAACCCCCTTTTTAAAACATCTTTAAGTCATTAATCTAGGCCCATGGTCAACGTTAAATTATAACATTTAAACGTGACCTTTTAATTAAATGACTTATCTTATCCCTCCGAAGATGCCCTGAAGCCAATACTGAACCAGACATCTGACCAACTGAAGCAGTAAGTCAACCGAGCTGAACTCATCTGGAAAACTGCCAAAAATAGAATTTACTAAAAATAGTAAATTCCAAAAAGTGCTCTGAATGTTGAGATGAACATACCACTGCGAAGCCCTCTGAAAACCCAGAAGGAATCCGCCACTAAATCCACCATCTCTGAGCAATGATCTCCTCAAAATTAGGAAACCCTAATTTTAACCGATCTAGCCTTCGGGTTCCCAAAGAAAGGCCAAGCGGTCATTGGAAATGTCGGGCTTGAGAAGGGACATTACATCCTCTACTTTCATTTTGTGATACTTAGAAGAATTTTCAATCAGCTCCTTAAGGTGGGCGCATTTCATGGGGTGAACTTCCAATTTCCAATACTTAGATTATTTCCTCATGGCATCCAATCTACCTAGGGCGCATATAGGGCTCCCTACTTCCAATTTGCTAGACTTAGTCAACTTTCAATCACCTCCTCTTTACCTTGGGCGCATATAGGGGATGAAGCTTCAAATTTCAAGAACTTAACTAAATTTCTCATGCCATCTCCTTCCAAGGGTGCATTCAGGGGGGGTGTGTGTTGATGTGTTTTTCGTGACCGCACCAACGCAGAATAAAGTAGCCAACAGCTACCCTATTCTCTCTTGATCAAAGTATTCCGCATGCTAAGATTGCAAGAAAGTTCATGCGTTCAACTCCAAGGTTCTTTTAATGCGAATAGGCTTAGTTGGCTCAATGTGATTTGCTGGTATTTCAAGGGGACTTACGGAATTGTTCAATAGCGGAGAAAGGAATTCAAATGCCCGGAAGGTTTGTCTATGAAGCGCGGGTTTCCTATTCTAATCAGAAAGTACTGAATTGAAATGGTGCAGGGTTTAGAGAGTCTAAATCTATTCTAAGTGTGGGATATGGAGCTCAACTTCAGCAAACTTCAACCAAACTTCGCTTTGCCTCACCTCGGACAGCTTCCACGGAGTCGGTGCAATCTTCAGGGGAGATGACTAAAGATGTTCAAACCACCATTTGACATGAAGATACCATCACAACGACGCATACCACCATTCAAACTGTGATTGAAGTTAGGCCCAAACGTTTCCAGTTGACCACACAAGGCGCATTCACCATCAGCAAATACACTAGTGGTATGGATAGACGAAGTTGCTTAGATCAAACACCACATTTCACAGCTAACATCTACTTGCATGGAATGAAAATTATACTACTTTGAACTATTTTACGCTACCATCTGAATCGGAAGGACGAAGAAACCTTGCTAGCTACTCACAACAAAGACAAAATTCACCATCAATGAAAAACTTTTTTATTGAGAGAATGTTCACAACAATTTCTTACAAAGTTATCAAAGGGAAAACTTTCCCTCTTCTTCAAACTACACTATCAATCTATTCTAAGCTACTTCTAAGTTGTCCCTCTACTCTCTACTATCTAACTTCTACTTCTATGTCTAATGTCTCATGAATGTACAAATGAAGGGGGACTCCCCCTTTTATAGATGGCCAAGTCCAACGGACGGCTCAGATTACAATTGACTGGATGGCCCAGATCATGCCACCTCAGCCCTAAACAAGATTTGCCCTAAAAACTGCCACAAAGGAGAGGGGTAATAAATGAGCCATTAATGTCCACCATCCTTCTAGAAGATTCCCGTTTGTAGACGCGTTCACACTGTTCTTGATCTTCTTTCTTGACGTTGTTCTTCAACTTCGCTCGAGCTTCCATTCTTTTCTCCATCTTGAGTTTTGAAAACGCTCCCTCTTTGTCACTAAGTCTCAACACTTAGCCATTTTTCGCAACTTTCTTCCTTCGAGGTTGAAATGTCGTCTTGAATTATTTTCTTCATCGTTTCAAGTTATTGTGCTCCAGCCTTGACGTTCATCCTGTAAAACAAACAAGGAGAAGGGTATTAGAACACTTCAAAATATAAATTCAACTTACTTACCAGGATTTTCATGTTTTGATCTCCAAGAGTTCATCGTCTTCACTCGCCAACTTTGCATTCAAATTCTTCATGCCTTAGCCAAATTTCCAACCCATCTTGTATTTTTCCTAGCGCACTTCACTTTGATATTTCATCCAACTCAGACTCAAGAAGAAAGACTTTTATCAAGAATTTGATCAAAAATTATCGAGGCGATCATTTTCAAATTCATCCGCCGAGGCATTTTATCTTTAACAACATCACTTATTCCTTTCCTTAGAAATTTTTTTAAACTTTTACTTAGGAAATGCATTATTTAAGTGCCCATCAAAAATCTCCATTATGAAAGCTTCGGCGAACTACAGAAGACACTAAAATCCGTTCCTCGTTGACAATCTTCAATACCCAGAAGAAAATTTTCTTGAGAATGTGTCGAATTCATGGGTATACAACAAACGGGTTCATTTAATTTTTGGAATTTTGAACCTTAGAAAAATGATTTTTCATCAAATTTTATCCATTTCTTCAACTCCAGGCGCATTTCCTTGCTCTGACTTGAAAACTTTTAATTATCCTTGCGAAGCTGACATCTTTCGACTTCTTCTCACCCATTTTTACTCATTCCTGTGAGAACTTCATTACTCCTTCAAGTTAAGCGTATTTTTCCTAAGGAAGTGAAACTTTAAATATTAATACTTAGGAAAAACATTCATCACTTTGCACCAACACTTAGAAAATATTTCCTGACTTCCTTCTCATCTTGGGCGCAATTCATGGGCAGTGCCTTCATCTCGTTACTTAGAAAATTCTTCAAGCATTTCTCTTCAAGGTAGGGCGCATTTGACATGGCCAACTTCCATTTTCTTACGCCTTAGAAAATTTTCAAGCTCCTCTTCAAAGAGGGGCGCATTTGACCCATGGAGCATCCAATTTATGACACTAAGAACTTTTTCCATTCCTAATCCATGGAGGGCGCATTTGGGATAGGTACCCTGCTTCAAGTTTTTAACTTAGGCAAATTTTTGAACTCTTCAGGCTTAGGCGCATTTGGCAGGTGGTGTTTCCAGTTTGAAAGACTTAGCAAATTTCTCATGCTTTCTTCCCTCAAGGGCGCATTTGGAGGCATGAGCTTTCATTTTTTTACACTTGGTAAAATTTTCTATCCACCTCTCAAGCTAGGGCGCATTTAGGACCCCCTACTTCCAATTTTTGAAACTTAGAAAATTTTCGACCTCCTTCAAGCTGGCAAGGGCGCATATGTGATAGGGAGCTTCAAATTTGCAAAACTTAGAATATTTTTATCAACTCCTCCCTCAAGCCTAGGCGCATTTTACCCTTTGAACTTTCATTTTAACTTGCCTTAGAAGTTTTCAAGCTACCTCTTGGCACTTGGGCGCATTTCCCATGGCCTACTTCCATTTTTGTCAATACTTAGAGAATTTTCAAGTGTCCTTCTTAAGGCGCATATGGAGGGTCTCCTTCAAATTTCACACACTTTGAGAAATTTTCAACCTCCTTCAAGCTTGCAAGGGCGCATTTTGCTAGTGGAGCTTCCAATTTTCATGACTTAGAAAATTTTCAAGACTCTTGCCAGCTTGAGGGCACAAATGGAGGGGTATGCTTTCATTTTTCAAACACTTCAAGAATTTTGATCTGTCTTTGGCCTTTTAAAGCAAGTTTTGATGCTGGACCTGAAAAAATATCAAATTTGGTGGATTTCTTGGCGATTTAGGGTGACTCAATCATGCTAACCCTAATTTGCTATTTTTAGAAAGTTTGTCAATTTTTGCACTTCAAGCTAATTTCAAGCTCCAAAAAGGCTGGATTTTGCTTTGTTCGGATCCTGGTGACATGATTGAGCTGCTGGTGCCCGATACCCGTATGCCTCTGCTATTTTTAGCAACCTGCTAAAAATAGTAAATGCTCATAATGAGCTCAAATTTCATGTGCTGAATGCTCGAAGTGTGGTGATCATGGCTGGATTCTACATTTGCATGGCTGTCGTGTTCTGCCCTTGATTTTAGGAAACCCTAATTCTTCTGTACCAACCTGCTAAAAATAGTAAGTGTCCGATTTTCCATCCTCTACAACTCCGTTTGATCTGAAATTCGTGCCATAGGGTCTTCATCACTTGCTTGACCTATACCTACTGAGACTTGATGTTGACCTGCCATTTATAGCCGCTTCCGAAGTGACTTACTATTTATAGTAAGTGCTTGATTTTGAGATTTCCTTAACTCCATTTGAGTTGAAATTTGGACAGCGTGCTCCTTGTTGGTAAACTTGCCTGTCTGCGCTGGCTCCTGAGATTGACTTTCTATTTATAGCCTGCACCGAGAATACCTTACTAAAAATAGTAAGTGCTCCGATTGCCTTCAAATTTGGCCAGCAGACCCCTCGGAAGATGCTGATCATGGTGGATACTTCAGTTTTGGACATTTTGACGTCTGATTCCTCATTTTTAGTCCTCAAGCTCGAAACCCTAATTTTCTTGCATGTTCCTCAAATGAGCTCCGTTTGACCTCGTTTCAGTTGCATGATGATCAGTTCGTGGTTCTGAAATGCTGAGCGGCTGCCTAAGTGATACCTGCTAAAAATAGAAAGTGGTTGAAAAAGTGACCAACTGGATGTCAGATGATTTTGCATGTCACACTGCCCGAAAAATCTTGAAAAACCCAGAAAAATCTTCAACATGCAAGCACTGGCTAAAAATAGTAAGTTTCTGAAAAGTGACCAGTTCCACTTGCATGTTACATCGTTGCGAAGCTCTCGAAAAACCAAGCAAGAATATGCCGACATGCGCTGAGAAAACGCTGACATGCAAACCCTAAAAATAGCCCCGAAATACTGAATTCTGAAAGTTGTCGTCTCACTTTGCATGTTACATCATCGCGAAGGTCTCTGAAAACCCAGAAGGAAAATGCAAACATGCGATGACAAACTCTGCATCTAGACCCTGAAATTGGCTCCAGAAGCTGAACTGCTAAAAATAGTAAGTTGTCTGATTCAGCTCAAATTTAACTTGTGAGTAGCTTGATGTGCTTTGGATGCAGCGTGACTGTCGGATTCACAAAAATGCTGAAGGATTGCCTGTAATTGCGCACTTACTAAAAATAGTAAGTACTCAGAATCTGATGAAATTTCAGTGAAAACCTGTTGGAAGTATACTAACATCAATGTTAATCTCAAATCTCAATTTATTCACCTCGTTTGACTTCAAATTGGCTGAAAAGTTCAAAACCCTAATTTTCAGACTTGGCCAATTTCATGTTTAAACTCAATGGCGAGCATGTCCGGAAGGCAGATAGCAGAAAAGAAACAGAAAGAGAGAGAGAGAGACAAAAACCAAAGCCAAAAGACCAGAATGGAGCAAAAATTAGGGGTCCCCATCTTGAATGGGGCGATGTGTGAAAAGGTCACAACAGTGTGCTTCAAGTTTCAAGGACTTAGTAAATTTTTACCCTCCTTCCTTGCTAGGGCGCATTTGATGCCTTGAGCTTCCATTTTCCATCACTTAGTGAAATTTCATCTATCCTCTTCCTGACTAAGGCGCATTTCACCAACGGAGCTTCCAATTTTCCGGACTTAAACAAATTTTGAGCTCTCTCAAGTTGCTAAGGCGGATTTGAGGAGTGCTACTTTCAATTTCATCAAACTTAGATGAATTTTCCAGCCTTCTTGTTTGACTTAGGGCGGATTATTCATGATGCCCTCAGCTTGCCCTGACCTGCTTTTTTTTGAAATGTTCGCATCTTTTGCATTTCAAGCTGATTTCGAGCTCTGGAAGGCTTGATTTTCGCTTTGCCTTGATCCTTGTGACGTGACTGAGCTGTTGGCACCTGATGCTTGCATATACCTGCTATTTTTAGGAACTCCGTTTGATTTGAAATTCGCTCCATGGGGTCCTCATCGCTTGCTGACTTGCTCACACTGGTGCCTCACGCTGAGCTGCTATTTATAGCCCTGTTTCAAAAGTGACTTACTATAAATAGTAAGTGCTCAGATCACCTCCAAATTTTACCAGTGGACTCCTTGAAAGATATTGATCGTGATGGGATACACTGGTTTTCGGAGATTCTGATGTTTGATCCCCCATTTTGGGTCTCGAAGCTAGAAACCCTAATCTGATTTGTATGCTGCCCAAAAGATCTCTGTTTGACCCCGTTTTTTGTTGCATTTCATTGGGTTCGTGACGCTGAAGTGCTGGGCACCTGCCGGAGTGAAACTGCTAAAAATATTAAGTGTCTGAAAAAGTGACCAATTAGTTGCCGGATAAGTTTGCATGTCACACAGCCTGAGAGATCTCAATAAACCTAGAAAAACCCAAAAAAATGATCAACATGCGAGCACTGGCTAAAAATAGCAAGTCCTAGAAAAGTGATCAATTTTGCTCGCATGTTACCTCATTGCGAAGCTCTCAAAAAACCCAGAAAGATTATGCATACATGCGTTGAGAAATCCTGCATGCAAACCCTAAAAATAGCCTCTGAAGCCTGAATCGTTGAAAGTCATCATCTCGTCTTGCATGCTATATCACTGTGAAGGTCTTGAAAAACCCACTAAGAATCTCCAGACATGCGTCTGAAAGTCCAACATGCAAACCCTAAAAATGGCCCCCAAAGGCAGAACTGCTAAAAATAGTAAGTTGTTCGTTTGCACTTAAAATTTGCAAGTGAGCAGTTTGAAGTGTTCTAATCATGATGCAGTTGTCAGAATCTGAAAATCCCAAGAAAATAGGCCCCAAATTGGCACTTACTAAAAATAACAAGCTGGCAGAATTCAATGAAGATTCAGTGAGAGCCTACTTGAAGCATCCTAACAACAGTGCTAAGCTCAAAACTCGATTAGCCAACTCAATTTGACCTCAAAGTAGCTTGAAGATCGTAAACCCTAATTCATTAGAAAGCCCTCCAAACTTAGCCAAAATTCAAATTTAAGTCAAATGACAAGTACACCAGACAGAGAGAACCGACACAGAGAGAGAGACCCAAAACCAAAGCCAAAAGACCCAAACGGAGCAAAAATTAGGGGTTCCCCATTTTGAATGGGGTGATGTGTGAAAAGGTCACAACATCTGGCGACTCCACGGGAAAGTGTTGAGAAACACTTTAAGAATATAACCTTGGATAATCTTTCTCAAACCATCATACGGAAAAGGAAACTGACTCAAAAGGGGAGAAGAATCTGGTATTGGATCAAAACACCTTCATCCAAGACCCTCGCGCATCCATTCCGTCTCTGAACCATCCTGCCCTTTGAAATCAGCTATGGCAAGCTATATGAATATCTTAACTTCAAAAGCATCCTGGACATTGCTTCGCTACCAGTCAGGCGTCCATAGCCCCGACGAGGTTGTTGCTACAATTCCCACAAATATTGCTCCACTGCCGGCCGGGCGTCCATAGCCCCGGTGGAGTTACTCACGTGTTCCCAAAACCAATATTCAAAGCATAATATTTTCTTTTATCATTCTTTTCTTTTCTTTTCTTCTTTTCTGATATTTCCTTTTAGCACATTTGTATCTTTTCTTTCATACTGATTTTCTGCTGGTTCCATTTTTGGTTGGCAGGCAATGAAGCCTCTAATGGGTTTGAGAATTGTAGTGGCGCTGAAGCAAGACGCAAGATTTTCACTTGCCATAACTTCTCCCAAGAAACCAAAATGACTCAGAGCAGTTGTTTGACAGGTAGGATATTGGACTCATGTGTTAAGACACAATAGCGGGTTAATCTCCCAAGGTGAGCTTAATTCCAAACCGGATGATGGCAAAAGAAAAACAACCTTGATTTTCAACGTTCGCACAAACTCTAGTGGAAAGAAACCAAATGGTGAAAGAAAAACATCATCACCCTTCTCACAACGGGAAACCCCAAAATTTCTACCCATTCCAACCAAAACCACTTGAGCAGACAACTCAAGGGAAGAAAACGCCAAACCAAAAACCCAAAGGGCAACAAACCAAAACCAAAATGGGATGAACCAAAAAGTAAACAGAAAAGAAAACCTAATCTAACTATGTTACAAAGTAGGTCTCGAAGGGAACCTAACCTTGGAATAAATGCTTGAGGAATTGCCCATTGACTGGCAATGGGATATCCTCTCCTGTTAGAGTCTGTAGCTTGAATGCATTATCCCCGAGGATTTCAGCAATTTGATATGGGCCCAGCCACAGTTTTTCGAACTTATCTTGATCTCCTTTCCTTTCGTGGGCCTTGTCCCAGTATAAGACCAAGTCAGAAATTCAGAAAGACTTGACCTTAGCTTGTTTATCAAACCACCTTTTCATGATTCCCTAATGCTTCGCCAGATTTTCCAATGCTTCATCTCTCTTTTCTTCCAAATGCATCAACTGAGACAATCTTGTTTGAATTTGATCTTCCCCTTCGAGATACTCCTAAATGAACTGAAGAGTTGGGATCTGTTGTGACCTTTTCACAGATCGCCCCATTCAAAATGGGGACCCCGTAATTTTTGCTCCATTTTGGTCTTTTGGCTTTGGTTTTGTCTCTCTCTCTCTCTTTCAGTCTCTTTCTGTTGTCTGCCTTTCCGGGGATGTGTCTGTCATCGAGCTTAAACATGAAATTTGGCCAAGTCTGAGAATTAGGGTCTATACTTTCATGGTCAATTTGAAGTCAAATAAAGTGAATGAATTGGAATCTGAGACTAACATTATAGTCAGTATGCTTCCAGCAACCTCCCAGCTAAATTTCATCAGATTTCGACAACTTACTATTTTTAGTAAGTGTGCAATTCAGGGTGTTCCTTCAGCATTTTTTGAAGTTTTGACAGTCACACTGCATTCAGAACACATCAAGCCGCTCACTGGCAAATTTTGAGCCAAAACGGACAACTTGCTATTTTTAGCAGTTCAGCTTCCAGGGCAAATTTTAGGGTTTATACATAGAGTTTTTCATTGCATGTCGGGTGATTCCTTGTGGGTTTTTCAAGACCTACGCGATGGTGTAACATGCAAAATGAGACAATGACTTTCAGAGTTCAGCCGGAGGCTATTTTTAGGGTTTGCATGTTAGGGTTTTCTTTGCATGTCGGTGATTCCTTTGTGGGTTTTTCAAGAGCTTCGCGATGACATGACATGCAAATGAGATGATAAGTTTTGAGTGACTTACTATTTTTACCGGTTCCATTCCCGTACCGCATCAGAACCACAAGCGAGGGCGAAGTGCAACAAAAATGAGGTCAAAGCGAGGAAGTCGTTTGATATGCATGCAAGTCAAATTAGGGTTTCCAGCTTCGGGACCCAAAAGAGGGGTAAAAAGTCAAATTTTCGAAAACCGGTGTATCCCACTGCGATCAGCATCTTTCAAGCTATCCAGGTAAAATTTGAAGGCAATCGGAGCACTTACTATAAATAGTAAGGCGTTCAGAAACTGGCTAAAATAGTAAACCAGCGCGCTAGTGTCAATGGGCAGTCACCCGATGAGGAGCACGCCATTCGAATTTCAAGTCAAACAGAGCTGTGAAGACCTCAGAAGAGGCAGTTACTATAAATAGTAAGTCACCTTCAGAAATAGGCTAAAAATAGCAGGTCAGCTCAAGATGGCAGTGTGAGCAGGTTGACAAAGTCATGAGGGTCCTATGCCTAAAATTTCAAATTAATCTGAGCTTCAGAAGTGTGGAAATTAGAGGACTTACTATAAATAGCAGGACACAGGGAAGCTGGCAGAAGGAAGGAAAATGGCTAAGTGTAGAAATTCATCCTTCATCACCTTGAAAATGCGCCCACTTCAGCTGGAGAGCAAGAAAAGCTTCTAGGCATTTGAATATCCTCCTGCTACCTCCATATGCGCCCAAGAAAGGATGTAGAAGCATAAAAATTCTAAGGCACAAGCTTCATCCTGCTCCCTAGGAAAAATGCGCCCTCAAAAGCAAAATGATAAAAAAATTTCAAGTAATGAGGATATCCACCTCATACCCCCAAATGCGCCCATGTTAAGAAGCTCAAAGAGGAAGTCAAAAGGTCAAAGATGTTTTGTCCTTCACCCTATGCCAAATGCGCCCTCAAGGTAATAGCATGTCAAGAAAATTCCTAAGGCAAAGTTTCATCCTCCTCTACATGTCATATGCGCCCACCTCTCAAGTCAAAGAGTCAAGTGTGTTATCCTCTTCATATGCCAAAATGTGCTCAAGCTAAGGAAGAAAGTCAAAGGTCAAAGGGGCATTGGAAACTTTATCCTCCTCCTATGCTCAAATGTGCCCAAATGAGGGCATGTAAGGACAAAACAAGGGAGCTCAAAGGTCACATGTTGGGCGTTGAAAGTTTATCCTTCTTCACACATGATATGTGCCCATCCTCTTGCCTAGGAGATATGCGCCAAGTAAAGAGTAAGTGTGGTGGTGAAATAAAATTACCAAGGCGTTAATGTTGAGCAAAGTGAAGTTGGTAGGAAAAAATTACTAAGGTGTGAAGTTTATCCTCCATGACACATGAGATGCGCCAAGGTGAAGGTAATTTAAAAAGTGAAGAGCTTAAGGCGTTAAAAGTGAAATATCCTCCTCAAGGTGCTAAATGCGCCCAAGATGCATAAGGTGGTTAAAATATTGCTAGGCGTTGAAGACAAGGTGATGGAAATTTGAATGGGAAAAATACTAGGCATTGAAATTAAAATTGTTCTCCATGACCTACAACATGCGCCGAGATGAAGAAGGTGGTGGCTCTCTAAAAGCAAGTTGTGCTAAGATCTTTTCACAGGAAAATAAGTAATTGGAGATAGATAAATGAAAATTTTCTAAGGAAAAATTCAAAGTACAAAATGTGCTAAGTGATTTTAAATTTTTCTAAGGCACAAAATTTTCCTCCTTAGGAAAATTACGCCTAAGTTGGATGAAGTGATGAAATTTTTCCTTAAGCATGAATAAATTGCCAGTGGAGAAATCAGAGGATGCCAACATTGCAAGGGTGATTAAAATTTTTCAAGACAGAGCAACAAAGTACTCACAGGAATGAAGAAATGGATTAATTTGTTGAAAATTATTTTTTTCTAAGGTTCAAAATTTAAGAAAATTAAATGAACCCGTTCATTGTATACCCATGAATTCGACAAGTTCTGAAAGAAATTTTCTTCTGGGTATTGAAGATTGTTGACAAGGAGTTGATTTTAAAGTCCTCTGCACTCCGCCAAAGCCTTTATGATAAAGAATTTGATCGGCACTTGAACTGTGGAATTTTCCTAAGGGAAATTTAAAATATTTTCTAAGGCAAAGTGAATAAAATGTGTTTTCGAGAGATAAAAAAATGCTTCAGACAATGAAATCGAAATAAATTGCCTAGATGAATTCAATCAAATTCTTCACAGGATGAAATTTTCTAGAGTCAGAGACAAAATTAAAAATTTGTCAAAAAGTGAATATTTTCAAAAGAGAATTGAAAATACGCCAGTCAAAGTTGAAGTTCTAGGAGGTCAAGATTCCAGGCATTAGGTGACAAGTGTTGCGAATGCCAGAGGAGGGAAATTTGAATTCTTGAAGATAAGTAGTGGAAATTTAATGAGTTTGCTAAACTTGGCCTCTTTCTAGAATTCGATTTTGCTATAAGAGCTGAAAGTTCATTCATTCTTTTCACAGCTGAAGACATTCGAATTTTGCTTTGAGTTTTAAGTTGCAGTGAGTGACTAAGTTGAGTGCTAAAGAAGTGCGACTTGAAGTTGAAGTGAGTTGCTGAAGGCTGAGATTTAAAAGTCCAAGTGTTGGCAAGCTGCTGATTGAAGTTGGACGATTTTCTCAAGTGTGAAGTTGCTGCAGCCAACTTATAAATTTGCTAAGTCATTTGAAGTTCCTAAAGTGCGAATTTAAAAGAGTTTAATTGGTGAAGTGAAGTGGGCAATTTTCCCAAGAGCTTGAAGTTGCTGAAGCTTACTTAAACTTTCTAAGTGTTGAAAGTTCGAATTTGTTGAAGGAGAAGTGAGGTTTGCAAATGAGATATGATGTTGCAACTTCTCAAAGTTTTTAAAGTCGACTGGCAGCCCCTGCATGGTATTTTCTTTATTTTCTAAGTTAAATTGCTGATGGCTGATTATTGTTTTGCAGGATGGCTGAAGTAAGGGCAACTGGCAGAGAAAGAAATGGTGCATCCAGGCAAGCCGTTATCAAGAAGCTAAGCAAGCCTTTCCTGCCAGAGTCAAAGTTCACTTAGAAGTTGAGCAACCTGGCTGATACCAATTTGGGTTCTTTCAACCTAGAGACTTTCAAAAATCGGATAATGGGAGTTGGCAGTCACCGTCCTTCAATCACTTCGCACAATATTGTTCGAAGGGGCTTGTATACAGCTGCTGGTTTTCCACCAGCTATTCAGTGCTCGGAGCTGATGATGGAATGTGCTAATTACTATGAGGCTGATCACAGGTCAATTGTCTCACCAGATGGCCAAGTGTTCGCCAACCTCACTCCTGCAGCTATTGGCGAAGCTTTTGGAATCCCAGCTCACGAGAAGATGATTTACAAATCAACAAAGTGTGTTGAACGAATGTATGCTTCTACATTCAAGAGATGTGCAGAGGTGATCAATACACGCTGGATGAACAAACCCAAGCCCTCTCGTACAAAGTTGCCAAGGTAAATTATATCAGATGATTTGAAGCAGGAGTATTGTGACCTGATCATGATGCTGAGTAGAGTTGGAGGTTGCCCTCAGGCATTTATTTTTGAGCCATGGATGTTTTATTACATCAACCTCATGCTGGACGGAAAAGAGCACATCAATTGGGCTGTGATGATTAGTGATAATTTGCATGAGCAGCTCCTGAGTTTGAGAAGGACGAAGACCTTTTACATGGGCTCTTACATTATTTACTTATTGGCTCGTATGACAAAGTATACAGGGATTTCATATAAGGAGCCTGTTGGTTGTGGTTCTCATCAATTCAAAATCTACGAGGCTTGTCTGCAGCTGCACTTGACAAATACCACCCATTACAAGCGTGTCAATGACACCTTCACCATGCACATCACGAGATCACTTCAGGAGCGTACACATCATAGGATCTCGAGGGAAGCTCAAGAGTTAATTGAAAGGTATGGGTGTTGGTTTATACAGTTTCCGAAGTTTTCTTACATCAGGCTGCAAGGTTTTTCCTCATATCCATATAGGCTGCCTAAGTACCCAACCAATAGAATTTTGATGTTAGAGATATCTAGGCAGCTGGTTGCCTACGATAAGATTTAGAAGAGAAAGAAGAAGGGAGGAGTTGACTTCCCTATTGTCATGGGTAATTTAGACGAAGTGTGTCCTTCAATTCAAGCAGCTAGAGAAGCTAAAAGTGAACTTCAGTTCTTTCATTTTTCCTACCACACCAGCAAACAACATTATGATCCGCATAGCAATATCAGATGGATACTGTTAGAGGAGTTCAAACATAAGGCAAATATCGAAGATTACTGGGCTGGTGCGTCAGATGAAGCAGAAGTCAGGAAGAGAATGTTCTCTAGGTTGCCATTGAATATGATCAGGGAGTCTGAAGTCATTCTAGAACCAAACCAGGTGGATGAGGACATGAACGTTCTCCATCCAGATTATGAAGCAGTGAGAGACACGCCACTTCCACTCCCAGATTGGTCGGAGCCTGAGATTGCTGATTTGGACACGCTTTGCATTCCAGTCATGACATTTACCAGAGCATGGGTTGATAGGCACGTGAGCAGAATGAAGAGTAGGCCAATTTCCTTAACCTACAATTTAATGGGAGATCACAGGACACCCACTACCAGTAGGAAGAAACAAATTACTCGAGGCCCGGAATCTCGAAGGAAAGAGCCAGTTCGACAGGAGCCTGTTCAGCCGGAGCCTCCGAGAGTTGTGATTGAATCACCCACACCATTGGAGACACGTTCTCCAAGCATATAGGAGGTTTCTCTTTTTGCTGATAAGAGAAACGCATTGAACCAGGAACAAGAAGTACATGAAGAAAATCAGCCACCACGTAGAGAGTCAGTTGGTCAGAGTGTTAATGCGCCTACCAGAGATTATCAGCAGGATGATGAGGAGACTGCTACTGATACTCATTTTCAGCATGAGTTAGAGATGGATTTGGATGATGATATAGTTTCGGGAGATACTCAGCCACTAGAGGCCGATGAGCCTCGCCAGAATGATATTGAAGTTGAACAAGTCTGTGAAGTAGAAGCACGAGAACAACAGCCATTTGTTATTCAGCATGTTGTACCTGATTGGCTCAAAGATAGAATGAGAAGGAGCCCCAGTGAAGAAGTTGATCCAACAATTGAGATGGAAGAGTTTTTGAATAGGATCAGTGCGCCTCCACCAAAGAAGAGAGCACGGAAATTTTCGAAGATTTCAACTGATGAGGGTGGTTCTCGCACCCTTCATATTGCAGTGCCACAAGTGGATTGTGATCGGGATGAAGCAGTGCCAGAGAATTACGTAATCACAACTATGGAGTTAGGACGTCCCACAGGTGCACAGATTGTTGAGGAGTGTGATAACTCCTATCAGGCGCTTAAGGATAGATTGTTCAGAACTGGAGGAAAGTATAATAAATTGAAGCAAGAACATAAGACATTGATAGGATATATGCAGCAGTTGTCTCGTCCTTGTGGGCAGGAAATTCCAGCAATAGAGCTTCCAACCGAGTTATCCAGAGCATCAGTTAGTGGCTTGGAGGATTTGAGGAAGATGGCACATGAGGTGGATAAATGGGTTACAGGAGTTCGTGCCGAGACATAAAAGTTTATGGAAGACCTTTTCTAATGCTTACCAGCAAGCTTCCAACATTATGGCACGTATGGAGGCAGTTGATCAAGCCTGGGGTGATGCTCATGTTTATCAGAGCAAAGTTATTGAGCGTCTGGAGGCCTTGATGCATACTCCTTTGCAGATGCTGATTGATGGAGGAGTTATTCAAGAGGGTGACAGGTACAATTTTGCTGGATGGTACTCTTCAGTAGTCACAGGACGTGGTTTCTTTGATGCAGCACAGGCGGATTCAGCTAGAGTTCGAAAGGCTATGATGAACATCATTGATGGAGTCCAGAATACTTTGGAGGCAATCTTTGCTAGACGGTTGAATCCCGATGAGGTGACTACTAATAATTTGAGTAGGCTGGCACCTTTCTTCTCGGAGGTGAAGACCTTTGTGCAGGATGACTTTGAGAATATTTCCACTTTCTCCAGCTTGATTCAGAGTACGCAGGATGCTTTAGTTGCTTGGAGAAAATCTTGCACAAGGCATGGACAGTCAGTCACAGTGTTAGAGTTTCAGCTTGATTGTATTCCACCGATTTTAGTGTAGGAGGTTCAGGCTGTGCTTGCTAGGTTCATTGAATTTGCAGCCAAGGAGAAGGAGAACGGGAATGCACTACTGGATGATGACCTTCTAGAAGATTGATTATGGGCATTAATTGCCTTTACTATTTTGGGAGTGAGTGGGAATCTTTGATTCATTTATTTTACCACTCCCCATTCTGGCAGTTTTTAGGGTTAGGGTTGAGGTGGCTTAATCTGAGCCATTCTTTTGATTGTAATCCGAGCCGTCCATTGGACTGGGCTATCTATAAAAGGGGGATTCCCCCTCATTTGTACTCATTAGAATTAGATTAGACATCGGACTAGAGACTAGAGCAGAGAGAGTGATAGTATAATTGTGTAGTTTAGCATAGCATAGTTTGGAGGAGAAGGAAAATTTTCCTTTGAAAACTTTTGTAAGAGATTGTTGTGTAAAACTTTCATAATAGAAGATCTTTTCATTGATGGTGAAATTCGTCTTTGTTATGGATAGCTAGCAAGGTTTCTTCATCCCTTTTATTCCAAGTAGCGTAAAGTAGCGTAACGTAGCTTAAAGTAGAGTAATTTTCATTTCATGCAAATAGATATTAGTCATGGATTTGTGGTGTCAATTGAGACAACTTCGTTTTAGTCCATACCACTAGCAGCTTGTTGACGACAAGTTTGCCTTGCGTGGTCAACTGGAAAATTTTATAAGCCTAATTTCAATTGCAATTCATATCTTGGTATGCGTCGTCTAGACGGTGTCTTAGTGTCGGATTTTAGCTTGAAAATTTCTTGCTATCCCCTTGAAGATTGCACCAACTTTGTGTAAGCTGTCCAGTGTGAGGTGGAGCAAAGTTCGGTTGAAGCTGTTGAGATTGATCCCACGTCCCGCCTTAACATAGAACCTAGAACCTTCTTACCCTTACACTCATTTCAATTCCGTTCATCTCTGGTTAGTTTAGGAAAAAGTACCTTATTGCCAAATCATCCGCATTACATAAACCCCTTCCAATCATCTATCTGTTGTCAACTGCAAACCTTAAGAACAATTGTGTAAGTCGCCTCGTAAAAACAACAATTCACAATGAACCAACTGAGGGTATTCCAAAGCATTTCGGAACCTTGGAGTTGAACGTGTGATCTCTCTAGCAATCTTAGCGCACAAAATACTTTGATCAAGAGAGAATGGAGTAGCCTTCGAACAACTTTGTTCTGCTGATTGGTGCGGTCACAAAATCACATCAACAGGATCCTCAGCTGAACTGGAAAAATAGGGTCCTGACCATAAATCAAGTGATAGGGAGATTGTTGACGTGATTTTTGCGACCACACCAACACAGAATAAAGTCGCCAACGACTACTCTATCCTCTCTTGAACAAAGTTTCCTGCATGCTAAGATTGCGAGATAGGTCATACATTTAACTCCAAGGTTCCTTCAGTGCGAATAGTCTCAGTTGGCTTGATGTGATTTTGCTGGTATTTCAAGGGGACTTACACAATCGTTCGACAGTTGACAGCAGACAGTGGACTAAGGGCTTTCATGTAATTTGAATGATTTGGCAAGTGAGCACAAGTTTCCTAATTCTAACCAGAAATGAACTGAATTTAAAATGAGTGTAGGGCCTAAGAAGTTTATGTTCTACTCTAAGGCGTGGGACATGGCGATCAATTCTTATGGACTTCAACCGGGCCTTGTTTTGCCTCGCTTCAAACAGCTTCCACAAAACCGGTGCAATCTTCAGAGGGGTAGCGAAAGATGTTCAAATTATAACTCAACATGCAAGCACCATCAAGACGATGCATATGAACACGTGAGTCACAATCGAAGTTAAGTTTGAAAATTAATCCAGTTGACCACGCAGGGCGAACCCACTGTCAGCGAGCCCACTAGTGGTATGGATGAGCAAAGTCTTGTTCAAATCGGGCACCACATTCCACAATTACTAAGTACTTGCATGAAATGAAATCTACTTTACTTTAAGCTACTTCAAGTTGTTACATGAATTGGAAGGACGAAGAATCCTCGACAACTACTCATAACAAAGAAGAAATCACCATCAATGAAAATTCTTTTATTATGAAAGCATTCACGACAACTTCTTACAAAGTATTCAAAGGGAAGACTTTCCTTCCTTTTCAATTTAAACTATACTATCAAACTACTCTACTTTCTACTCTATCAATTTCTCTCTACTCCTTCTCTGCTATCCTAACTCTGATCTAATTCTAATGAGATACAAATGAGGGGGACTCCCCCTTTTATAGATGGCCAAGTCCAGCGGACGGCTCAGATTACAATC
>VDFB02288129.1:0-22294 GCA_007258455.2 Sequoia sempervirens | reverse complement strand
ATTTGTTGCTTGTAGAATATCATATTTTTATTTAAAATAAAATTAATATAAACCTAAATGGACCAAATACCTATGGATAACCATAAATCTTTGATATCTCTAGCTTTTATATTCAACACATATGGACCAATAGTTGAACACAAAAAAACTATTTGTTGTTATAAAAACAACACATAATTATTTGAAATACAACTTATATCAAACAAAAATAGACCAATAGTTTAACACTAAATTTTTTACAAAATTCTTCACATTTAATGGGAAAATAGATGTTATTTATTGTGCTCACTTCTTATATTTGTGATAGGACAAACTATTAATATAGAATACTCCAATGCTTGTACATTGCTACCCCAATAGTTGTACACATAGGAACAATAATTTTTCACTATATAACAATACTTGTTTAAATGAGTGTCTTATTTTATTAAATGAACATTTTATTTTTTAAATGATACACTTATGGTGGATAGTTATGATATTTTATTTGAGACAAAAAAATACTCATTTCACTTCTTCATGAATGTATTTATGTTTTCTTTATATAACATTTAGAGGTTCTCATGTGTTCAAGTATGGGTCCACTTTTGATCAATATTTGGTTTTTTTTTTTTATTTGTAACATTTGGATTATTTATTTACAATATATAGTATAAATACGCAGTAAGATTGGGTATTATAATCACAATTGACTGCACAACTATTGGACCCCGCACGACTACTGGCCCCTCTCCCCTAAAGGTTTTTTTTTAAAAAAAAAAAAAGTTCTTATAAACCTTGGTTGGTCTAAAACAACAGAATTTAAGTTCCTTTATAAAATAATTTAATGTTTTAAAAACCTTGTCAAGGCTGAAATGATGGGTTATAAAACTAATGAAAGTACAAAATATGTGATGTGACAAGGTTAACACTGGGGTGGGTATGGTCTGAGGGTTCGAATCCAACTATTATATATTATTATTTTTTCTATTTTTTTTTTTAATTAAAATTTGTATGTGGGTAATAATAAATTAACAAGCTAAATACACTTTTTTTAATAGCTTTTTTTGTGACCTCTGCAGACATTGTATCGCTGTACGACCGTATGACGGGCTATGGGGGTAAAAAAAATTGTATTTTTTCAACCTTTTCAAAATTAAAAAAATATTTGTTTCTCAGCCATCTTAGATCCAATGGTGAGGTCCATTTTGTATCAAGAGGTCTTCCACGAAATTTCCTCTACAAAACCCTCATATGAAAGCTCAATCCAAGAAACCCTTTTTACACAAATTTTGCATACCTCAGATCTATAATAAACCCAACAAATCTGCAAACCCCAAAAGCCCACATCTACATAATAACACTTGTAACATGTGTTCCATACCTTGTAATACCTAGGACCTTTCTTTGCATGTAGCCATAGATTCAAATTTGCACCAAATCTACTCAAACAAGGGTTATAACAAAACTTGGGATCTCACACCTCCCACAACCAAAAAGACTACAACCAAGATAATTACACCAACATGTGTTTCATACCTGTAATACCTAGGACCTTTCTTCCATAGCCATAGATTCAAATTTGCACCAAACCTACTCAAACAAGGGTTATAACAAAACTTGGGAGCTCACACCTCCCACAACCAAAAGAACAAATCCGCATAATTACACCTGCAACATGTGTTTCATACCTTGTAATATCTTAGACCTTTCTTGCATAGCCATAGATTCAAATTTGTACCAAATCTACTCAAACAAGGGTTATAACAAAACTTGGGAGCTCACACCTCCCACAACCATGAAAGCTCTAATACCACTTGTTAGGAAATAATGCATAATACCCACATACTTAATCTTTTTCCTAAAAAACCCCATGAGAGATAAACATACATACAAATAGTTGTAATGCATAAATCAAATAGACAAGCCACAAGATAACACAAAACATACCCTAGAAAAACCTTCAAGAGGGAAAAACCTAGCCTCCAAAAGCATCCATACTCTATCTATTATTCAACAAATAAATAATACATGCACTTACAAGAGTTACCATGAATACTTCTGAAGCATCAAGCCTCTCCAATGCATGTGAGGGGGGTGTTTTAATTTCTCTTCTATGTTTATACTCAACCTAGGATCCTCTTTATCTCTAGGTTTGGGCATAGTCATAGAATAACTCTGCAGTTTGTTTCCTTTGGTCTTATTATCAGTGAAATCTAGGGCATCAATAGAATGATTATCCACCCCTCCCTCTTGATCCTAATTGTACTTAATGCACTTATCTTGGGTATCATCCATACTTTTATTTATGCTTTCACTCTCAGATTATCTATTTAGAGGCAAGGATAGTGTGTTTTGGTAAGTTATTGGATCATCTTTGACATAAGGGGGTTGGGGATCAACCACCCTATTGGTGTCATGCACTTCATTGTTAACTTTTAGATTCAAACTCGGATACAATATTCCTTACAATAGAAGCATTTTTACTACTACTGCATTGATTAGAATCACTAACATTATCAATACAAATATTTGTATCACTATTTTTATTATTGAATCCCTTAATAATGTAACTTGCTACAATCTCTTTGCCTTCAACAAAGTCCTTATTCATTTCTTTTCCCTTATTATGAGAAATATTATTCCTAATTTTATCCTAAACAAGTTGTTGATCAATTTTAAAACCCTTAGAAGACCGAGGTGTAGAGGGGGAAACACTGGTGACACACGAGAGAATAGGGGGAATCAAGGAGGTCTAAGAAGGAGGGGTGATACAATCCATAGTAGAGTCTGAAGCCAAATAAGGAACATAGCCTTCACCAAATAGAATGCTAAAGGAGTTGGAGGTTTTAACAAGGGAAAGAATAGAGCTAGGGAACATTGGGATGACCTCCTCAATAACATGCAGAAAAAGGGACATAATGGATCCTAGCAAGCAAAGATCAAAAGGAGCCATAAAGTTGGCAGGGTTCAAGCATCCACCCAAGATAGCAAGCCTTAAACCACTAGAAGGGTTGACAGACTCAACAACATCATTAGGGCATGTTGCATACCTAGAAACTTCAATGAATTCATAAACATTATTTCACAAAGGGTTAGTTGGGATATTACCAATCACACTATTAAGGCCCTTATTTCTAGTGTGAGCCTCCAAGTTAGCAACATTATCCTAACTTTTGGTTCCAAATCCCATCTTATTTTCTTTAACCTTAGAATTATTCATCTAGTTACCAATGAGGGGGAAATTTCTCCTTATATGCCCTTCTTTTTTGCATAGATAGCATGCATTGATATCACCCAACATTTCATTGTTACAACAATGAGATGAGTTACCAAGGTTGATTTCCAACACATTAGGAAATTTTGTACCTAGGGATAGAGACATTAAAACCCTCACATCCATACATGTGTCCAAGTGAAGTTCTTTCCTAGTTAATCCTAATAACATTTCCAACCAGTGCAAAAATTTATGGTAAGAAAGCCCATAGAAATGGTGGAACACACTATTAGCCATCTAGGGAAAGATAGTGCTAATATTTCTTTGCTTATGGCATCTGGAGACCAAGTTAGGGCATGAAAGATGCATTTTTGTATGGTCCTTGATACTACTTTAACATAACAGTGTTTTGCATATTATGATCTTTAAGGAAGAATAAGAAAAACCCCTTTTTGTACCATCCTAAAAAATGAGATGTGAATGCCTAGTTATTTCATCTAGACATTCACCACCCATTCATCAAAGAATTTACACAAGGGAAGCTTGGTGGAGTCCACAACTACCAAGAAGAAAACAACATTATTTAACCTAACTGTTTCCTTCTCTATAGAAACACTCATTTATTGATTAGGAAAGATAGAGAGTATTCTAGGGGTAGTAGAGGTGCACTTACCTCAAGTCCTATACTATCACCTTCCCTTTTTCCATCCTTACCAAACTCAAATATGCAAAACCTCCTGGTGAATGGAACTTGCAGACGTTCTCCATAAACCATGTCTCTAAATGACTTAAGCGAATTTTGATCAATTTTTTTCGTATCCTTCCCATTTGTAGGGACCACAAGAGGATTTGTACCCTCATCCATAGTTTCTTTCAAGACCATTGGTTGTTAGAGTGTCGTTGCATAAATGCACATAAAATACCAACCAACCAATCCAAGCACAATACCATAAACACTGGCAGAAGGCAATTAATGATGAAAATACTTAATGTCTCGAGTTGTGTCTTTCAAATGCATGGAGAGGTTATTTAGACATGATCATGTTGAGTGTGAAGTGAAGTGTGTGATTATTCCTACAGTTACAAAGGAGGACAAGAGGATCTATCATGCAGATATTTAGGCCTTTCTATCCAAGTGAAGAAATGCATTCAATAATATTTCTCTGGGGAGGCCCCCTGATAGAGGCATTGAACATGTAATTCATATGGAGAATGGTGTCAAACCAGTTATCACTACTCCTTATAGGCATCCTAGGCAACACAAGGATGAGATTAAAAAATCTATTGAGTTATTAGAGATGGAACATATTAGGCCAAGTAAGAGTCTATTTTCTTCTTCAGTGGTTCTAGTTAAGAAGGAGGATGGAACAATGCACATGCATATAGACTACATGGCCTTAAATAGAAAGACCATAAAAAATAGGTACCCCATTCCATGGATAGATGAGCTTATTGATGAGCTACATGAAGCCATATTTTTCTCTAAGATTGATTTGAGATCTAGTTACCATCATATATGGGTTAGAAAGGATGATATAGAGAAAACAAATTTTAAATGCCACTTTGGATACTTCTTGTTCTTGGTTATTCCTTTTAGCTTAACCAATGCTATTGCTACTTTCTAACTTCTTGTATTATTTGGGTGTTTCATAAGCAACTTCGTAAGTTTGTGTTAATAATTTTTTATGAAATCCTGATTTTTTTTAGGACCTGGGATGAGCACTTGCAACATCTAGATGAGGTGTTGAGTATACTTGAGGCAGAGTCTTTGTATGACAAGGAGACTAAATGTAAGTTTAGATTGATAGATTTGTTTTACTTTGGTCACATAATCAACTCCAAGGGAGTGAGTGTTGATCCAAAAAAATTAAGGTGATTCTTGATTGGATTCCACCCACAAATCTTACACAATTGCAGGGCATATTTGGCTTATGTGATTTCTACAAGAGTTTTTTCAAGGTTATTTCATAGTTATCATCCCCTCTTACATATTTGACGAAGAAAGGGCCCTTTGTATGGTCCAAATCAGTACAACAATCATCTAATAATTTCAAGAAATTGATGAGTACATGTCATGTGTTTGCTATTTCTTACTTCTCTAAATTATTTAAGCTTTAGTGTGATACCTTAGGTGAAGGAATTAACATTATCCTAATGCAATACAAACACCCAATAGATTATGAGAGAAGGAAGTCGAGAAGTGAGAGAGGTTCTATTCCATACATGACAATGAGATGCTTGCCATTATGCATGGCTTGGAAAAGTTTAGCAAATACCTTGTGGGAGGCAAGTTTTTTTATAAGATAGATCATAATAGCTTCAAATACTTCATAAATCAAAAGGACCTCAATGATACACAATAGAATTGGGTGAGTAAGCTTCAATATTATGACTTTAACATCAAATATGTCAAAGGGAAAAAGAATGTAGTGGTTGATGCATTATCAAGAAGGCCACATTTGTGCTCTTTGATTGATATTACAATAGATTGAAAGGATCAAATTATTTTTGAGTATGCTAAGAACACATTGGATAATAGTATTTTTGGGGGATCATTGCATGATGATAGGTATAAGGTAAGGAATGAACTCATATTTGATATGAAGAGAATCTTATTAGTCCTTGAATCAAGGATTAAATTGAAGGTTTTGAAAATGTTTCATGATGCTCCTATGGTTAGCCACCTTACTTTTTATAAGACTTACAAGTAGATCCATGAGAGGTTTTCTTGGAAAGGACTCAATAATAAAGTCCTTAAGTATGTTCAAGAATATCCTATATGTCAAAAAAAAATTAACATACATACCTAGTTGGTTTGTTACAACCCCTTCCCATTCCTAATAAAAATGGGAAAGCATTTCTATGGAATTTATCACAAGACTTCCCAAGGTGCAAGGGAAGGATTGCATATATGTGGTAATGGATAGATTAACCATATTTTCTCATTATTATGTTATTTTAGTAGTGTGTACAATGGTACAAGGGGTATATTTGTTCTTCAGGGAGGTATTCAAGTTATATGGGATGCCAAAAAATATTGTTAAAGATAGGGACAACAAGTTTATGAGCTTGTTTTGGTAGAAGTTGTTCAAATTAAGTGGAACCAAATTGACTCCTAACACTAGTTACTACCCACAAATAAATGGAAAACTGAAATTATTAACAAGTGGGTGGAAGGGTACCTACAAAAATATGTGTTAACGTAACAAAAGACATACGTGAGATGGCTACATTTGGGTGAGTATTACTATAATTCAACCTATCACATGACCATTAAGATGTCTCCCTTCATGACATTGTATGGATATGAGGCTCCTAGCTTCATTGATTTGTTGTTTGGCTATAGCAAAGTGACTAAGGCCAAATATTTGTTACAAGATGGTTAGGATATTATGAGATCTTTCAGAGAAAAATTCAACATGCTCAAAATCAGCAAAATTTATATGTTAATAAACACTATGTTGAGCATGCATTTGAGGTAGGGGACAAGGTTTAATTATGTTTGTAGCCTTATACATAGTCCTCTCTCAAGAAGAGTGGATTGAAGAAGTTGAAGCCATGGTTTTATGGCCCATTCAAACTCTCCAAGAGGATTGGAGAAGTGGCATATGAGTTGGAGCCACTTGAGAGTAGCAAGGTGCATAATGTATTCCATGTATCTCACCCAAAGGAGCTTGGGCATAATGTGATTCTCTCTTCTGAGTTACCTCCCTTGGATGAGGAAGTTAAGATGGTGTTAGTTCTTGAGGCAGTGATTGATTTCAAGGAGAGTACTTTGTGGAAGAGGAATATAAGGGAGTATTCAAGATTAAGTGGAACAATTTACTTGTGGAGGATGCTATTTGGGAGAGTGAGCATATTTTATAGCATCCAAAGTTGTAATTTCTTGGGTATAAGAAATTTTGGGGAGGGTGGACTATAATGTCCCCTTCTCAAGCCTAGTCAGTTGATGTGTCAGCTAGCCTATTCTAGAGTTCTCGTAGGCTAATTGGGGGTGGTTAGGGGACTCCAAGTTTATTGGAGAGCTCAATATCAATTTTTCTTGTCATCTAATGGCGTTTTGGCATTCAAATGGTACCCAAGATGGTGATGGCATTCTCTGCTACATTTTTTGCCATCTAGATTGCTCTCCACATTTCTTGGAGAATATGGCTATTTTTAGTAAGTGCTCATTTTGGCACTTGGCATCTTTTTTCATCATCAATAACTTCTTGGTGTGATCATTTTCTATTTCGGGTGTCTTGGTGTTGCTTTCTATAAGGTGCATGGGTTTATTTTAATATTTGCACTAAAGTTGTAAAGTAATATTTTAATATTACTTTAGTGTTAAATATTATAAAGTGAAAGATTATTTCCCCAAGTTGGATGCCTAGAGAAAAATTACATGTGGGGACTTGAAATGTTTTAAAATTGGATGGGACCTTTTTGAGGGAATTTTTTTTTTTTGAATTTTAAAAGAGCCTTGTTTTCCTCCAACTCTATATAATGGAGTATTTGCTCTCATTTCATTCATTTGAATTCACACACATAACAAGATGTTGTCAAAGTGAACATTGAGTTCTTCTAGGAGTTGATTGAGGACAAAATCCATCATCAATCTACACTAGTTTCAATGGTGCAAGATCCATTTAGCTGGTTTGGTATTTTCACTTAGGAAACACATTGATTTTCAGGAAGTTTTGTTTTTTCTAGGTTTTCTAATGAAGATATATGAAGTTTTCTTATTGCATATTTTGGAGTGGATTGATGTTGAGACAACAAATATTTTTAGGAGGATTTAAAATGGTTTGCAAGTGCTACTTCATGTACCTCGTCATACCACTGTCTATGAGGTTGTACCATACTAATTTGTTTGCCCGGGTTGAAGGAAAGACCTTTTGATTATGGGTACTTGTTTATTGCATTTCTCATGCTAGGGTGCCCCTATTGAACATGATGATGTAATCAATTTTTATAATTGTTATGATTTCCCAAGCCTAATCGCCCAATTTTTGGTCATATAAGTATGTGGCCCCTTTATATGTTTAAGTGCTAGGTTTTTAATGATTATTTTGGTGTGAAAGCTCTATTTGCTTTAGCACCTAGGTCTATTTATCCCTTAGCAATAACTAAACTCATTAAAGAGGTCAAATAAATTTTATATAATTTATACAAGGAAAATTACCCCTACTAAAGCTAGCACCATTTTGAGGAGTGGACAAAAATTTTCATACAAGTGCAAAATATCAATTCCTTGAGTTGTGGAAGGTTGTAGGGGTCATTTGGAGGTTCAAAATATTAGTCTTAACTAATATATTGGTTCTCTTGACCTATGGGAGGAAAATCCATTGGTGTCAATTGATTTAAGGTTGACTATCATAGCTTACAACCATTGCAGTGTTATACAATTGTAGCTTATAGTCCTCAACAACGATGTTCAAAGCATTCCTTATGAGTTGGGTGGTATTATGTTTCTCCAACAACATGCCATGAATTTAAGGAGTCTCCATATGTTATGCTTGCATGGTGTTGGTGGTGTTGGAGAAAATGTGTCATGTGATCAACTTCATACCATCTACAACCTTCTAATAATTTTTTTGAGGTATTTATTCACCATGTTTCATACTTAGTCATTTCACGTAGTGAGGTTTGTATGATGAGTGTCATTGAATTCAATGTATCACGAGCAATCTAATGCTATTCTATATGCCAAAACATCAAATGTTATGTCAACATGTTATTCAATTGTCAATCATAGTAGAATTGTGACAATGTTGTTAGTCTTCATCTTTCCCTTGTTGGAATTTATTGTGAGGCTTAATTGGATAGAAAACTTTCCAAAAACATCAAAATTGCATGCTTGCCCTTATCCAATGTCACTAACACAACTTCTTCCTCTAGTGATGTCTAAAATAGGAAAAAATCAAACAACTAGAAATAAATAAACTAAAAGACAAGATTAAAATTAAATCCCATGAATTTAAACTTTATTACTCTCTAATTAGATCTTAAAACGAAATACTTATCAACAAAACTTTAAAAATTTAAAAATAAAAATTTAAAATTTAAAATAAGAAAAACCAAAACAAAATATATAAATTTTTAACCTTCACTTAGATAATAATATTCTTTACTAAAATCTTCTAAGAGTTGGAAGAAATTCTTAAAATTAACCCACCACCTTCTCTTATTTCCTTTAACCACCTTTGTATTTAAACAAATAAAAAAAAAAAAAATTGTTGGAGAGTAAGGGAAGGTAAAGAGACAAGTAGGAAAGTGCCGTTGCCTGGAAATAACAGACGGGGATGCTAACCGGCGGCAGAATCAGATTCGACACTTCTCTGCAGACGGGACTGGGAAACCCTTAGCCGGGAATTTATCGAGCAAGGTTGGTGGTCGGTGCGAAATTATAAATGTGGGACTAAATTAACGTTGAATACAAAATCTACAATACTTTACACGATAATTCACGTAAGTCCTCCAATAAATCATTTTTTCCCTCCGTTTATTGTCATATAAGGCAGGCAGAGGGGAAGAAGAGGTGCGAGAGGAGATTGATGAGGAGATTATAGTTGAATATCTTGTTCACTGTCTCCTTCAAACTTATCTTCTTCTCACCTTACTAGCTAGGCTTTATTTCTAGTTGCTGTTTTCTTTTTCTCTTCTGGGTGGTTCAGGTGTTAAGAGGCTGAGGGGGGTTTAAGGGGTAGAGGAAGGAGGAGAAACTTGTATTGGACAATGGAGGGAAAAGCTGTGATGATGTCTGCACTGGGTGTGGGTATTGGAGTGGGTCTGGGACTTGGGTTCAACAGGTGGGGTGGTGGAGATGGTGGTGGTAGTGGTGGTAGTACTACTGATGTAGCTCTGAACAACTCAGATTGTATTGAACAAGAATTGCTCAAGCAGGTGGTGGAAGGCAAGGATAGCAATGTTACTTTCAATCAGTTTCCTTACTTTCTCAGGTAAATTTTGTTTTCAATAAAGAATTGCCTTCAATGAGTTTCTTGTGTGTTTCTCAGGTTCTTCTGTGTTTATGTTGAGATGATACATTTGTTAATGGGCTTCTGGGCATTCGTTTTGCCCCAAGCTCTGTTTTTTGGGTATCTGGGTTTCAAGGCTTTTGTATCATTTCTTGTGGGGTGACGAGAAAACTTTTGTTTGGAGATTTGAAAGTGTTCAAAGGTGGCTTTTTGTTGACAGGATGTAATTTTTTGCGTTTCTGTATTTTGGGTATCAAAGGTCTGCTTAGGTTTTGTGTCACTGGAAGATGAGTAATTTTTGTACCTATACACATTTATTTTCCCCTGCCTCCTAGCTCCCTTTCTCTCCATCTGTGTGTAACTAAATGTGCATTTATGAATGTATATACAGTTATATTTATGGATTATATACGTATATGTATATACACTATATACATATGTATATATCTATACCTACAGATATTTATATACATATATGTTTATGGATTATTTACGAATATTTCTCTGCCTCTTAACTTCCTTTCTCCATCATCTGTATGTAACTAAATGTACACGTATGAATGTATATACATTTATATTTATATTTATATATATATATATATATATATATATATATATATATATATATGTTTCTGGATTATATAAGTATATGTATATATTCCCCTGCCTCCTAGCTCCCTTTCTCCACCATCTGTGTGTAACTAAATGTGCATAGATGAATGTATATACAGTTATATTTATGGCTTATATACATATATGTATATATTCCCCTGCCTACTAGCTCCTTTTTTCTGCCATCTGCGTGTAACAAAATGTGCACATATGAATGTATATATAGTTATATTTATGGATTATAAATATATATATATATATATATATATATATATATACACTATATATATGGCTGTGGTTGGCTCGGGACGCTGCCCCTTCAAATCCCCCTCGCCCCTAAGCCTCCGGGACGCCCCGGTACCGGGGACGGGCTAGGGGGATTCGGCAGGGACCGCCCCTTTTTTGAAAAAACTCAGGAAACGTCCCGAGGACGGGGGGACGGCGTTGACCAAATAGGGACGGCTGACCAGTCCCGGGGACGGAAGGGGGACGGCTGAGCCGTCCCTCAACCGTCTCGAGGACGGCCGGCCGTCCCCTATGTTTTGAAAGCCAAAAACATAATTTTTTCAAACAAATTGCAATCTTTAATTTACAAATTTTTTAATTAAATGGTGTGCGCCATGAAGGTTTGTGTGGTTTTGAAGGTCTTCATTTGCTGGTGGGCTCGGCCCCTCGACCTCATTCTCAGACGCGGCTGGAGCTGCTGGCTGTGGCGCCGCCTCGGGACTCCTCGCGGGAGGGCGGCCGCCTCGACTCCTCGAGCGGGGGCGCTTTGCCCCTGACCTCCCTCGGGCCGGGCCTCTTGACCCCGCGGGCTGCTGCCCCCGACTCCCTCAGGCAGCGGGGCTGCCCCTGACCCCCGAGGGGCTTCCCGACCTCAGATGGGCCGCCCCTGACCTCGATGGGGCTGTCTCCCCGAGTTCCCAGATGGGCTGCTCTGATCTCGATGGGCTGCTAGTTCCCCGTGACACAAGGCCGCCTCTAAATCCCCTCGCTAGGCATCAGCTCAATCTTGTTGGGGTGTTTCCCCCAAAACCTCATTAAAACTATAGGTCTAAGCATGTTATAGGCCAATGATGAATCATGATCATTAAACCTACAAAATACATATCCCCCGTTGCAAATCTTTGCATCTTTTGTAGTCAAAGCCATAATCAAGGATTATCTTGTTCCATACATTAGACATACAATATTGTATTTTGATTTTCATAACAAACTTTTAAACTATATGGCAGCAATGTAGCCTTTGGGCATTTTGATATAAGTTTATAAATTATAACTAGGAGGTTGTTTTATGATTTGTGTAACTGTATGTTAATTTTGAATGCGTATTGACTATTGACTTTGAGTATTGGCATAATGTTGAACACAAATGTTATATGTTAATGTTCTATAATGTGTATCATGCATGCCTTATTCATGTTATCCATTAAATATTTAAAATTTTCCTATATTTTTAAAATTTTCCATATATTTTTATATAGCCGTCCCCTGCCGTCCCTAATTTTGGCCTCAAAAATCGGAAACTTGGGGACTCGTCCCGCCGTCCCCTACCGTCCCCGTCCCGGAAACTTGGGGTAACCTTGTATATAACATATGTATATATATTTATACAATGTATATATATCTAATCATATTCATAATTATATATGAATATACATGTATTAACGGTTAGACTCTATATATATATATATATATATTATATTTATACAAAAATAAATTATATTTACACAAAAATATGACCGGTACCCTGAGGAAAACCTATTGGACTTTAATGTTCACAGGGCTGGTTCTGCTGTTAGTTGTGAATCCGACTCATAGGGTTCGCTCTTGCCCAGGGATTGCCACTTAGCCCAGGTTGAAATTTCCAGTACCAAGATTTCAAATTGGGCAGATGATAAGAACAAGTTTGCCATTGAGCCTCGCCATGTCATAATAAGTCTTTGCATTTGTATGGTTGGAACCTTCCTTTTTAGTTTCATTCGCACCATCTAGTCTCGTCTTAAATGCTTTGATGCATAATAACGGCCATATTGGAAGCTTCATATCCATGTTTACAGCTGTAACTTTAAATAAGCCTATCGGATTACCTCACTTTCTCACTCTATCTATCTATATATGCAGGAGAACTTGTACTTTGTTGTGGTGAAGTTGAGGATTTTATAGTGGATAGCAAGGGTAGTGAAATGTTCATGTGAATGGGTGGTAAGATTGTCAGAGATGTAAAAAATGTGTGTATACAGTGCAAGCAAAATTGGATGTTTTTCCACAATTCAAAGGCATCAAAAACCCAAATCTGTGAAACAAATATTTAGTACCACTTTGTTATATAAAATCTGATTTGCAGTTGATCCAAAAAGAACATTGCAAATCACTCGTATATTGAAGAAAAACTGTTTTTCTTTAGGGTATTAGTTTGTTCTCCTGTTCAGCCTCATGCCTTACTGTGAAGCGTCATGGTATCTTACTGTATACTATTTTCTTTCTGTTATCTGGAGTTCCTTGTAAATATAGTGCTACTGCTGAATCAAAATATAAAATTCTCATCTCTTAAAATTTTACCTCTGCAAATTAGTAGCACTGTGAAGTCTGAACTGCTTTAAGCTTTTTTCTTATTTGATTCTCTCATGTACCTTCTTTAAGGGAAAGAAAGATTGATGCCAAGAAATGCATCTTCTTTAGGAACACATTTTTATCGTTTTACTTCTAATTCTGCACTTTTAATGTTTGCCTTTTAAATTTACTGAACTGAGATCTAAAATTTCAGGCTTTGAGATATTTGGACTAAATTTGAGACTTCGAGATATACTGGACTTAATTGTCCAGTGGCAGTGGCCTGAAATTGAATCTTTAATATATGCCGGACTTTATTTATCTGTGATAGTGGACTAAACTTTAGTCTTTGATATATATTGGAGTTCATTGAATCTTTGACAGTGGACTAATTTGAGTCTTTGATATATACTGGACTTCATTAATCTTTGTCAGTGAACAAACGAGGGTGCTTTTGATTAGTGCTGCGTATGTTCACTTGAAGCAAGGAGAAATTTCAAAATATACTAGAAATCTGTCTCCAGCAAGTCGTACGATTTTATTGTCAGGCTCTGCAGGTGAGTGATGTTCTGCGCTTTGACATTTTCTTTTTTCAACCAAAACTATGGAACTTGACAATATGATTGTCTTCTTATATTTTTGCAGAGCCTTATCTTCAAATGCTTGCAAAAGCATTAGCGCACTATTTTGAGGCTAAATTGTTGTTGTTAGATATAACAGATTTTTATCTAAAGGTAAGGTACCTATGATGCTAATGAGGTTCTTGTTATTGATTTCCTTCAATCCTATAAAGTATGAGCCTCTATTTATTCTTGTCACAACTGTGTAGGTACAAAGCAGATATGGGGGAGGCCGTGATCTTGTAAGTTTATTTCTACTTATAGATTTCTTGTAGTTTTCTTTTTCCTTCTAGTATTATCTTGGAGGATTTCACAAATTGTCTTCTCTTTGTTGATCTACCTGCAGACTACAAAAACTAAGTCTGAATCTGCACTTGAGCGTGTAACTGGATTATTAGGAAATTTCTCTATTCTACCTTCCCGAGAAGGCAAAAAGCCTAACGAATCAGGTGAACAATATACATTGAAGCTACAGATGCTGCTTATTAGGAAATAGTTATTGAATTATAAATCTCAATCTTCATGTTCTGAAAGGACGTATCTTATCCTGGTTGATTTCAGGTTCACTTTGGAGACAGAATAGCAATGTTGAATCAAACAATAGGTAATGGAATTGTCTGAATTTTTTTCTTGTTTTTCAATTAGTCAGTAATTTGTTGGGTATCCGGTTTTTATTGGTATGGGATTTTTTTCTTTGTTCACTTTCAGCGGTCTTGAAAGTATTGATAACTTTCATAAGCTCAGACGTAATTCTGCATCAGCAGCTGATTTATCAAGGCTTGCAACTTCTTTCGCCAATTGTCAAAATCCAGGTCAAGTCAAGTCATTGCTTTCCTAATCTAATTATGAAATTTTGTTAGTTCATGAATTGATCAAGGATAGCTTCTGTCAAATTTGTTTTTCTTTTGGGATTCTGGCCACCAGACTTTCTAACTGAAATTTGAATTCATTAATTTTGCTTATTGACGAATTAATCGTGGCATTGCTGATGCTACTGCCTTTTCCTTTTCATAAAGCAGGTCCTCTTAGGCGCACAAACAGTTGGACTTTTGATGAAAAACTTTTTGTGCAATCCCTGTACAAGGTAATGATGTGAGCATGCCTTTCATATTATCTTTTATACACATCATTCTAGTACGTACAACTTACTATTATGAACAAAATATGCTGCAGGTTATAAAGACAGTTTCCAAGACAAGACCTGTAGTTCTGTATTTGAGGGATGTTGAGAGGCTTATATTCAGAACACCAAGGATGTATAACTTATTTTTCCGAATGTTTGAGAAGCTTTCGGGAGCAGTGTTGGTTTTAGCTTCTAGAATGGTGGACCAATCAGATACACAAGACTGTAGAAAAATAGATGAAAAGCTTTCATTACTCTTTCCCTATAACATTGATATAAAACCCCCTGAGGATAATGCTAGTCTCGTCAGCTGGAAGAGTCAGCTTGAAGAGGACTTGAAAGTCATTCAATTCCAGGACAACAGGAATCATATATCAGAAGTAAGGATTAAGTTAGAGCATCATCCAAAAACTCTGTAAATAATCATGGTGTTGTGTGAATATGGATTCTTGAATTATCAGTGTCAGTGGAATTTAGTTTTGCTTTCTTTTGATGATTTATGATTTTGCACTCTTTCTCTTCCTTTACTTTTCTTTGAGATAAAATTTTGATTTTTTATCTCATATATTGGAATGTATATTTTTGCCTTGTCACTCCATTAATGTGGGTTTTTATGATATTAGAGCTGAGATTGTCTTCTAAAGTAGTATGCCTCTACATTAGCACCAATATTTCAAAATCTGTTTTAAGCTTTTGAGTTTTGTTACTCTGTATTATTTTGACAGGTTCTTGCAGAAAATGATCTTGAATGTGATGATTTGGGATCCATTTGCTTTGCTGACTCAGTTCTTCTAAGTTCTTGTAAGTGTTTCTCCCTGGTATGGTTGCTTGCAGAATGCCAAATTTATATTAGGAAGACCAATAATTCTGATTTATCATTGCAGATATTGAAGAGATCGTGGTGTCTGCCTTTTCTTATCATCTAATGAACACTAAAAATCCAGAGTACAAAAATGGGAAGCTTATTATTTCTTCAAAAAGGTTTTTGCTTTTTAATTCCTTTCACTCTGGACCAAGAATCTCTTCAATATATTTTATCATTATCTAAATATTTAATGTAATGTAAATAGTTTGGAGCATGGGTTGAGCGTTTTCAAGTCAGGTCAGGCTGAGAGCAAAGACACACGACAAGTGCTCAATGGTGATTCTCTCAAGGTTGTCAAAACAATCGTCCTTTTGATCTCTAGCTGTCTCATGGCTGCAATACGAGTCTCATCAAACTTGTTTTTCAAATGCAGGAACCTCTGGAGTTTGCTTCTTTGAAGGCTGATTCAAAAAGTGAACCAGCTCCAACAACAAAGCGTAAGACAGAAGCTGAGAAAACTGATTTTGCTTCTGAGGGAGATGCTCCCAAGAAAGAAGGTGCCACTAAGAAAGAAGACAATGCCCTTAAGAAAGAAGTCGACGCTCTCAAGAAAGAAACCAATGCCCCTAAGAAAGAAATTGACATTCCTAAGGCATCAAATCCAGCTCCTAGTCCCCATAAACTGGCGAGTCTTATATCCTAGCAAATGACACTGTTATTACAGTTATGCAATATTTTAAGATAGTACAGCTTTTTTTATAATATTTATAAACTTAGTATTTATTGTTATAGGAAGTTGCTCCAGATAATGAATTTGAGAAACGAATTAGGCCGGAGGTTATTCCAGCTGGTGAAATTGGCGTGTCCTTTTCTGACATTGGAGCCTTGGACAATGTCAAAGAAGCTCTTCAAGAGCTTGTCATGTTGCCTCTCAAACGCCCAGATCTATTTAAAGGGGGACTTCTCAAGGTAATGTGTTCCTCTCAAGTATAATGTACCTATATTCATGATAACATTGTTGGTTATGAATATCTATCATAATATCATGGGTATATCTGCATAGCACAACAGAGTGTTGGATAAAATGTCTTAACATTGGTTTGTACTGACAATAATGTATATTTGCATATTTCTGCAGCCCTGCAAGGGAATTTTGTTGTTTGGACCCCCTGGAACTGGGAAGACAATGCTTGCAAAGGCCCTTGCTACAGAGGCGGGTGCCAGCTTTATTAATGTTTCAATGTCCACCATTACATCCAAGGTAGATAGCTATGGCGTCTCCTGTTTTGTTTGACATCAAAGTAGGTTAATTAGGAATTTAGGAGTGATTTCTTTACATGATATTGCACAGTGGTTTGGAGAAGATGAGAAGAACGTAAGGGCATTATTCAGTTTGGCTGCCAAAATGTCTCCTACTGTTATATTCGTTGATGAGGTTAGTTGTTTTACCTGTGGTAATATACAAATATATAGTGAGAATACTACTATTAGACAATAGCCATTGCGATCATAAATTGCATGCTATATGGTCTCTATTTGTCAGGTGGACAGTATGCTGGGACAGAGGACTAGAGTTGGAGAGCATGAGGCCATGAGAAAAATAAAGAACGAGTTCATGTCCCATTGGGATGGATTGCTGTCTAAAAATGGAGAGCATGTTCTTGTTTTGGCTGCAACAAACAGACCATTTGACCTGGATGAAGCAATTATCAGACGATTTGAGAGAAGGTAATTGGAATTGTTAGTTGCTTTTCATTCTCCATTTTTACATTTGATCACAACTAACTCTAATGGTTGATCTGGGTTTCCTACCTTTTACTAGGATAATGGTAGGCCTACCTAATGCTGAGAATAGAGAGAAAATTCTCAGGACAATCCTTGCAAAAGAAAGTATTGAAGAAGGCTTTGATTTCAAGCATCTTGCAACCATAACTGAAGGGTTTACTGGTAGTGACTTGAAGGTAGGCTAGCATTATGATCTCTTTAGTTCATCCTGCCACTGAGGCATTAGTCAAATAAATTGTGTTCAACTGATTATTGATTTTTAAATTGATGGTATGTAGATTCTATGCACAACAGCAGCTTTTCGGCCTGTTAGAGAGCTATTGAAGAAAGAACAAGAAAAAGAAAGGGTATGCAATTCAATTTATTTTTTATAACACACCATGTTATGCTGATTTGTGTAGCAAGAGTGTGCTTCAATATTGTGGGATTGCCTGGTTGCAACTCTATATAGAACCACAAATTGTTTAAGCATAGGAATGACTGCTAGCATGCTTTATATCATTGAGTAGACTCCTCAATTACTTGGCAGGTAACTGACAATTTTTTTTAAAAATGGTGCTAATGTTCTTCCCAGGCCAAGAAAAAAGCAGAAGAAACCAGTTCACGGTCCCTTAATAAGGTTGATGATGCGTCGGCAACTAATGACACACATAAAAAGGAAGAAGAAAAAGAAGAGGCTAGCAAAGCTTTTGTCCTCAGGCCTCTGTCTATGGAAGACATGAGAGAGGCTAAGGAACAGGTTGGTTGAATCCCACATCCAATTCTTGCTCATTCCAATGCTGACCAATTCATGTTATGTCCACCTTGAAAAATCTTCTCTCTATGTTACATTACTGTTTCATGCAGTATTCTCTTTATGCCTTCTCTAGCTTGTAGCTGTTATCAATGTGATGTCTGTAGTTTACAAGTTCACTATAAGTAGCATTGTTGTTTGAATATAGTTTCTGGATTTGATTGTGTCAATGTTTTTTTCTCATCAACGTTTTGAATCACACTACGTGATTCATCATTGGGATGAAAGAACATTGAAAGATAAGAATGAAATTTGTTACACTTAATTCTCTTCCTTATCTGATTAAAATTTGTTCATGCCGGAACAGGTGTCTGCAAGCTTTGCATCAGAAGGTGCTGGAATGAGTGAATTGCTGCAATGGAATGACTTGTATGGGGAGGGCGGCTCCAGAAAAAGGCAACCTCTATCCTACTTTATGTAGTGTACTCTGGTCATGCCAAACCATTAATTGGGTTAATGTTTCTGGCCATTGTGGATTTGGAAATTCTTTTAGCAGGGACCATGATGCCAAAATTGTACCCTTGCATACCCCTCAAGGAATTGAATACATAAGTATGGTTTCAACTTTCAAGTATCCCGTTCTTTCTAAGCCAGGAGCACAGAGAGTCCCCTGTCATTTGCTTTTATGGTGCGACTCATGTTCTCACTTTTCAGTAGTTTGGTGTGGTGAATATTCCCAGACAGAGATTGTCAGCTGCTCAGTTGTTCTGCAGGCCTTCATGTTTATCGGTCTTGTGTGAAATCTGATCCGATTTGGTTTGGTTTGGATGAACATTACTTGTTTTTGTCCCATTTGCTAGAGCAATAATTTTGCTTTTGGCTCCACGTACATATGTGCTTTGATACACAATGCAATAAAAATGAGGTTTGGAATATCTGATCATATTGGATCTTTCATTTTAAGAATTATCAAATATAAAAGGATTTCATTCCCTTCCAATAAAGGAAAGCTTAACAGGTAAATATATACAATATAATTATTCCTAACTTTCACAAACAATTTTTTTAATAACTATTAACTAAATAATTCTATTATAAGCATTCAATAGAAAGTAATTATACCATTACATACACAAAACATGTTACAATTATCAAGAAAATAAGTTAAAGTATATATTTTAATATATTATATCAAAATTATATTTACTAAATTGATTATACATAATTGTATTGTTTGTTAATTTTTATAATAAATTATTATATTAATTGTAAATAAAATTTCATCACATTAATGTTATATGAATAAATGATATTAAAATATATATTCTAAATTAATAGAAATATTAATAAAGTGTGTAAAATTAATGAAACATATAAGTATTAATTTAAATGTATTTTTAATAATATAATATTAATAATTATATTATTTATTATAATAAATAAAATAATGTTGAATTATATTTATGATTTTTAGTAATGGTAAAATAAATAGTTATTTTATTATTATTATTTTGTTTAATATTGTTACAAATTTGTTTGTTTATATATATTTATTATAAACATGTTTGAATAATTGAGTAAGATTGAGTTGGCATATATTATCTTAACAATACTTTATCCTCAAAGTTTTTATATGAACATATGTTGGATTGAAATTGAAACATTCTACACAACAATCTTTGAAAAATTGAAATTTGGCTTATAAATAATTGTTTCCACCAAATCACATAGTTTATTGTACATTTTTCTTTTGACTAAAGTTATCTATATTTAGACCTTATGTACCATATTCTTATGGCAACTAGCTTTGATAGGAACTAGTTCAATTATCATAACAAAAGATAGGTTGCCGACTAGCACAATAGCTTGACTATTTATTGGTGGGTTCATTGTGTCCATTTATGAAATATTTGAGGAAAGGTTTTGCATTGTGAATATGTGATGTGATTTTTTGCTTAGATCAAACAAAAAAATGATTAAAGGAAATGTTGAGTAATTTGCATTTTGCATTTTATCATGAATTGTTGATCTATTATCATTTTTTCTCTTATGTCCATTTAATTGTTTTGTGGTGGGCCATGTCTTGGCAAATATTAATAGACTTGTTTTAAGATTTTTCAAGCCTACAAGGGGCTCAATGTGTAATAAGGGTGAAACTAGAAGAAGGTATTGAAAATAGTTGGTTAATGGTGGATTTTTAGTGATAACAATTCAAACAATGGGGTTGAACTTGTATACTAAAGGATAAAGGCTAGCAATCTAATTGATGGACAATTGTAGTTCTCACTTCTTATAGCATATGGAAAGATAGAAATATTGCTTTATTTGTAGGTTTTGTTAGATGAATGACTATAATTAGAAATATTGCTTTATTTTTAGTTTTTTCTGTATGGATGATTATAATTGAGAAATATACTAGAAAATAGAGAAAGCACTCTAAGACCATCAACATAGAATGTTCCCAAATTAAATAAATGGTGTACAACTATATATCTATTTGGAAGAAATTTTCAAACAATCCAAATGTTTAGTCTAACAAGAAGATCAATAGGTGTGATCTTATTCAAATCCTATTGTAAAATATACATTGTGAGTCTCTAAAGGAGCCCTTTGATCTAGCCCTATTCAAAATTGACAAGGGAAATTGTCATGAAGTGACAAGCATACATATTTGACAATCACAAGTAGTGGAACTTGGCCTAGGTGGGACCAAGTTAGTGGGCTCCTCTAGAGCCTCAAAAGGTAGGATTTATATTAGGATTTGAATAAGATCATACTCATACAAATGGCTTCCAATGCTTGGATAATTTATTCCAAATAGATATAGTTGTGTACCATTTATCTATTTTGAAAGCATGTTAAGTTGATGACCTCAAAGTACTCTTTATTTTCTAGTATTGGTTGAGTAGAAGTTGCATTGTATCACCTTGAGATTGATTTAAGGTTTATGTATCTATGGAAATATATCCAAAGTAAAAGTTTGTATTCAAGTTGGTGGACAAACACTCAACAAAAAAGTAGGCTCATATAGAAGGAAGGTGTTCAACATGTTGACCAAATAAGTAGTGGAGAAAGATTTCATTCCATTCCCTTCCAATAAAGGAAGACTTGACTTTGACTTTCATGTGGTAAATACCACCATCTCAATAAAGGAAGACTTAATTCCAATTCTTCCAATCATGGACCACCTCAACAAAGGAATATCTAACTCTAGTCACTTTAATCTCCACCTTAATAAAGATGGATGTAACTCCATCCATCATGTGGCAACATTGCATAATAATTATTGAATATACTTTAGCAATCTTAATTGCATTCAAGTTTTATGAAATAAAAAGAAGAGATGCATTGCATCTAGTTCTTGTTAGATAGTTTGTGTATTGATTGAAAATATAGAGTGCGAAATTGAATTTTTTTTGTAGCATCTAATTTTATTTATGAATTTATTTTTAATGTTATAATAAGCTAATTTAGAAGTGTGAAGTTGACCTAGTCTCCACAATAATTAATCCAAAGTGTTGCATCCATAAAAATCACAAACACATTGTAGTATGCCATAAATTATAGTCATTTGTGACTTTCACAAATTATGAATTATATTATTTGAAGAAATACATAAGTGGTTGTATTTCAAACATCATGTCGGTGCTAAATATTGAGTTCCCAAATCCCTAAAGCTGGGTCATTCTTTGAGTTCCAAGGGTATCAAATCTAGAGCAATGAACTTATAGCTTATGTTCAAGTAGGACAATAATGGACCAATTTTTTAAGAGTGTGCAGTATCTCCTTTGATTCAAGATCAACTATACCCAAGAGGGCTTTCCTAGAGGTATCCTTAATAGGATTAATCACAACTCAAGATGAAAAATATGGAATTGCTACAATAGTACCCAATATACACTTGGTCC
>VDFB02288128.1:0-15874 GCA_007258455.2 Sequoia sempervirens | reverse complement strand
GAAGATGGAAGTTGCAAATAATGAATGCAAACATGACTTCTCAAGAAAGAAATGGCATGACATTTTATTTTTAAATCATCAATCTCCTCCATGGAAATGGCAGATCTGTATCTGTTTAGAACTTGGTAGAGATGCGAAGAATTTTCATGCATTGTGGATAATAACATGCCTTGGAATATGTCAGCATACCTATTCTTATGAAAAAAAAACCTTCTTTCAATAATTAATATTATAAATTAATACTTGGCTCATACTGTATAATCACACTAGAAACCAACAATGTAAGATTGAGAGTCTCAACTAAGAAATCCACATTATAGATAACATTCATACTAGAAGCCAACAACTAAAGACCAAATTTCATAAATAAAGTTCATGTGTCCTATATCATGCCTTTGAGGGGTCCACAAGTATCGTGAGCCTTTTGAAATCCTTCTCCATCTAAATGCATCCATTCCAAGACCATTGGGAGGTGGGTATACAATATGAGCCAAGAATTAATTTCTAATGTTAATTATTGAAAGAAGGTATATAAATTATTTGAGCATCTTAATTCTCATACAGAGTTACATCTTAGTCAATTTCTCAATGTATGAGTTCCATATATTTTTAATTTTTTCTTAATATAAAAACATATTTTATTTCATTAATTAACCTATCTATTACATGTTACAAAGGATGCTCTTATTTAAAATTATAAGTATATAATTCAAAATTAATTAGTAATTTTCAAGATAGAGTACACACAATTTCTTTAGTTAAAATAGAATAATATTCGTATTTCCCTATGAGAGTTATGTAGAATGGTAGCTTGATGTCTCGAAAATATTTCTTTCATGTACATATTAAATTTTTAACATTACATTAAATGAGTGAATCATCTCAATTATATAGCCAAGCACATCATAAATTTATAGATTGGAAAGAAAAATAATCACACATTTATCATATTTTTATATGTATAAAGTTTCTACTATCAAACTATTTACACTTATAGATTAAATTATTTTTGAATTTGGTTATTTGGGTTCAACATGTCATGCTATAGGATTTTCTTATGTTTTCACCATGTTGTCATGTGTAGATAGCTATGTATTTTATAGGTTTAGGAATTTTAGAGGAAGGCAAGGTTGAACAAAATGCATAAGGATGAGATGGAGCCTTGTTTACCTTAGGATTTCGTTGAGGCTCCCTTTGAGCATAATTGAGGGGTGGTCAAGGTCCTCTTGTAGACATGACTAATTTAGAAGGTCTGTCAAGAGAAATTTAGAGGAAATTGGTAGAGACAAGAATCATCTTACAGATGGATTAATTGGAGTTCATTGCCTCTACCATTCTGTTGAATTGCAACATTCACCTCTTGATATTTCTTCTAATAATTTTAAAATATGAAGAAGGTTCAAGTTTAGAAGATTATAGGAACCCTTTATTCCCTTTGGTCTCAAGTTTGGAAACTAAAGATGGAAACTCCATTTAAACATCAACTAGGTTCATTCATGGAAAAGGATAAGGTTGACAATAAGATATAGTTCCTTGAAGAATTTTGGATTCAAGTTGTGAAATGATAGATCTACTAATGTTTATGGGAAAATGACCCTCTTTATTAGATACATTGCCACTATTGGTGGAGTATTTCTAATTGGATGTTATTTTTCTAACTTACAACTATATTTTTCTTGTTGTGGTTCCATGCCAATATGATTGATCATTTTTTGTTTCTTTATTGGTCTTTGTAAATGGATGGGGCCCTTTCAAAATTTCTATTTCTAATTCATAAATTCAACCAAAAGTATTTACTCTAAAATTAAAATATAAATTTAAACTTTAAAATAGCATTTACTCCAATTAATGGTATTGTCATTTGTTTCAAAATTGACAATTTTTAATGTTTAATAAAATTACTATTTGGTTCTCCAAGGTCATGCCATAAAACCAACAATAAAAGAAATATTTATTAATGCTTTCTCTTAATGCGAATGGTTTTGTTTGTTATACATTAAGCACTGTAAATTGGATAATAACATTTGCAACACTTATATTACTAATATATAACAACATTATTATCATTTCATAACATTAATGGTAAATACTATTATTGCAATATTAAAAGTTACTCTAAATAATAATATTACTATTTATAATACAACATACGGCAAATTCATTGCTAGTAATTCACCGATGGAAAATTCACTACTAGCAATTCACCGTGGGAAAATGCACTACCAGCAATTCACCATGGGAAAATTCACTGCCATGACAAATTCATCGTGGGAAAATTCACCACCAAGTAAAATTTGCCACCAGCAATTCACCGAAGGGAAAAATAACCGCATTAATGTTTTTCAATATATATTTGGAAAACTTTGATTTTCTTTTTAAAATAATTTTCAGCTATGTTGCAATACAATTTTATTTCTTAAATATTTTTTATGTTTATTTTGATATGAAAATTACGCACTAATTTTCATAAAAAGTTTAAAAAATAAAAATAAATTGTTTACTTTAATTTCTACTTCAAATATTATTTTATTTTTCCATGTGTTTATTTATATATACAATTTTTTACTTTTTCTTGTAATCCTTTAATTTATACCATAAACATAAAAAAAGTATTTTAAAAAATATATATTATACAATATTGTATCATGAAACAATGATTTTTTATTTTATTTTATATAAAATATTATATATACAATTTTTTTATTTTTCCATGTGTTTCTTTGAATAAATATTAAAAATATATATTTTTCCATGTTTTTATTTATGATATTAAAATTAAGTTAACATATTTATTTTTTATTTTTATTATCATATATTTAAAAATATATGATAAAATATATTGAAAATAAAATATTTTTATTTTTTATTATCATAAATCAAATTATTCTTTTGCAAAAAAAAATTCAAAGTTTTTGAAATATATATTAAAAAACATTAATGGTGTTTAATTTTCTCCTCGGTGAATTGTTGCAATGAATTTTACTTGGCAGTGAATTTATCATGGCGGTGAATTTTCGCATGATAAATTTGTCATGGCGGTGAATTTTCCCATAGTGAATTGCTGGCGATGAATTTTCCATCTGTGAATTGTTGGCGATGAATTTTCCTAGAGCCTTATAATACATACTAACATTTCCCTTGCATGTTCATATGAAATAAGTTTCAATTTATTATGTTTTATTATAACTATTATCCATAATATAATATTTTCATCAATGTTAATATTTGTATTTATGATACATAATGTGATTATAACCCAATTATTAAATTTAAGTATGTTATTGGAGATGGCATTCCTTAATATAAATATTACCTATTAGTATTATTTTCTTTTATCTTGTAACCACAATAATTTTTCATTTACAACCTTACTATTAAATATTAATAGAGTTTATTCATCTACTCAAAGGAATAAGTTTTACCTTATTTATATTAAAAAAAATCCTAATATGTAGTTCATCCTCTAATATTCAATGCTGATTTGAAAGAGTATAAATATATATATATATATATATATATATATATATATATATATATATATATATATATATATATATATATATCCTATTATTCTTTATGTTTAATTTCAAAATTTTAATGCACTCAAGTATAGGTTACAAGTGCATTCTTTACATTTTTTCTCTTTATTTTGTACTATTTTGTATGGGTGTCTTATATGCATTTCCTCAAACATATAATTTTAATTTCAATTTAGCTTTCAAATGCAAGATTTAAACTTAAGCTTGTACTTAAATAATATCATATTATCCTTGAAAATGGGTTTGTTGAAAAGATTTTAGAAACTTTCAAGCAAATGCAGTTGACATTTGCAAAGCCAAATTCCACAACCTTCCCCCTGCTTGTGCCAAAATGGGAGCTTTGGACAGGGTATGGACATCAATCAAATCATCAAGGGGGAATTTTACCAGATGTTGTAGTTGCAATTGCAAGTGCCCTGGTAGACATGTATGCAAAATACAGAAGGCACATGAACTGTTTGATATAATGCCTTAAAAAAAATTGTTAACAAAGTAAGGTTTTAGAAACATTCAAGCAAATGTAATTGGCAGTGCCTTGGTAGAAATGTATGCAAAATGTGGAAGCATAGACAAGGCACATTACTTGTTTGACAAATTTTAAAAACGGGTATGCAAAATCTTTCAAACAAATGGATTGCAAAGTCAAATTCAACATTCCCTACCCATGCCAAAATTAGAGCTTTAAAACATGGTATGAACATTCATCAAAGCATAATAGAAGTTAAGTTTGTTGTAATTGAAAGGCTTTAGAAACTTTCAAGCAAATGCAATTTCAATTTCAACAAACTTAATTTCAAATCTATTGTAAATTTTAACCATTTCATTCCATTTAGGGTTTAATTTTTTTTCAAAATAAATTCAATTTAAAACGCAATTTCAACCACCAACCGCTTGCTCACTATGGTTTGGTCAAGAGGTTGATGAACTTAGAAATGTGCTACATGTTTTTCCTCAGGGTTCACCGCCTTCGCTATTCATGTTTGTCATCCTCCTCTGTTCATCTTTGCCACTTTACAAATAGTCATGTGAAGTGTGTGCAACAATGACTTCTTTTTTTATATGCCCTAATTCAGGGGGTTGGGTCGAACTCATGTTCAACCAAACCCTATAAAATATTTTTATTTTATTGGGCCATTTAGTGGTTTGGTCAAACAATGGGCTCAGACAAACTTATAGGTTCAATCGAACATATAATAGTGTTCGATCGAACCTATAAGTTCGCTTGAACCCCTTGATATGGTGAAAAATAAATAAATGAGAATTCCTTCCTCAAAATAATTGTAAACCACTATTATGCTTTAACCCCTTTTAGCACTTTGGACTCTTAACGGAAATCACCGGTCCAATGTAGTTTAGAGTGATTTGGTGTATTTGGGTGCAAAAGAGGACCATTGGGTATGTGTACGATCATCATGGAAAAAAAAGGCCCTTAAGTGGCAAAAAAATCAAAAAAATCAGAGTTAGGAAACTTGACGTAAAAATTTGAATAAGTTATCTATATTATTTTTAAAATATGTACAAATAGAATATGTAGCAAATTGAATGTAGTTTCTAAACTACTATGGATTTAAAAAGAAAAATCTATTTGGTGAAAATTTGAAATCTAAATGCAGTAGTACTTAAAGTTCAGGGAAAAAATAAGTACATGTCTGTCTGACCACCCTAACCACAATAAAATGATAATATTTTTTTATAAGATTTTAGATATAAGTAGAGGACTCATGTCCTGATGTGATGCATACTTTTTTTTAATTTTTTTCCAAGTAAATAATTAATTATGATTTTTTTATTACAACTTCTAAAAAAACTAAAACACTTGTATGTCTGACCATCTTAACTTGGTCAAAACTTCAAGAAATTCAATTTTTCTTTTTTTAATCTTATAGCATGCAAATCATAGAATGTGATGCATGTTTTGGATTAAAAAAATGTGATACTGTTTGAAAGGTATAGATTTTTTTCAATCAATCTATCAATCAGGACTTTAGTCGTAATTTGAATAGAAAATGAATAATAATTACTTATTAAATACAAAGTAAAGCATAATTTATATTGGTGGAAAGTTGAGAATCTCCCTTAATAACCTCCTTTGTTTCATCATTTTTGTTAAAAATTGTCAGCTTCTACCACATACCCATCATATTACACTTTTGCCCATCATGATCCTCTCGCGACATACCCCATCCCTGGCCAGAACGCATACATCTAAATGTTGGAATAGTCTCCTGCTTTGGTCATACAATTTGTTTAAAAACAAAGTTGCAATCTCACTTTGCACTTTTACATTGGTTGCATCTCGAAGAATTTTCCCAACAGTCCCGTCACCACAAACACCCATCAACAGTTTTCGTTCCTATTGGATTCTTTTCCACCTACTCTGTTCATTCCAAACCATGAATTCTATAGCCATTGAACAAACCTGTCTATGATCCTGATTCATCCATATCTGCCACCAAATGCAAATCATTTCGTACCTGTTTCTTCATCAACTCACCATGCCATTTTCCGGTCTCACAACTGTCCATATAAGGATAGAATTTAATTTTTAAAATACAAATTTTTCACACCAATATCATGTGCATGGATATTTTCATTAATTTTTGTTACATAAATTTTTTCAATTATTTTTCCAAGTCAAAAGTAATTATAAATTTGACAGAGATGTAATTTCATTCCACATAACTTTTTTTGTATTCATTTGAATTAACTTATTCTTTTTTTGTTGGAATAAGGACATCAATACCTAGGGCACATGTATTTTTAGAATTTTTTTTCTCTATTTTTCTATTTCTTCGTATGTGTGAAATAAAGAACTTGATGTTCATTGAAAATCTTACATTCACAAGAAATAAAAAATAAATATAATAATCAAATTAAACATATTTAAAATTATGCTTTTTAGGAAGCTTATAATAAGGGCTACAGGCTTACAAAGCATAAATTTTAAATGAATTCATTTGATCACTCAAAAGGTAAATCAAAAGTGGTTTTTTATCAGCATTTTAATAGGTGTAGAGGAGACTCGATTATAGGTATGGTTTAAATCTAACAAGGTTCTATCCAAGGGAGTTTGATCTAAGGGGGTTTGATCAATCCCTTTTTAATTAAAATCATTTAAATGGAACCTGTAAAGTCTTAAATCATTGTATTTTCTAAAAATATGTGATTTAGGGAAAATATCATGATGTCCCAAAAAGTGTAACCCATTATTATGGTAGCACCCCTCCAAGATAGCAAAAACTGAGAGAGGTTATTATAGAGGGGCCCAACACGATCTTGTAGCCTCAAACAAAAAGTTTCTCGGCATCACAGTTTCTAAGAAAAAAATCATCAAAGATTGCTGCCCTTTTGCACTTTGGACTCTTAGGGATTTCGCTGATTAAACGTAGATCAAACTGCTTCGGCCAATTTGTGTGCGAAAGGGGACAATATCTAACCTAAACGTAATCATCCAGACGTGATGGAATAGTTGGTTAGGTCATATGAGTTGTAGAACAAGATTTATTTATGTAGTTACAAGTAGTTTTTAGCCTCCAACCGAACTCCAACGCTGATTTTCATATGAAAACAAGCCATGAGACCATAGCTTGTTGCTTTCTTTTTAATGGAAACTAGTGGGTAGTACAGTTAACTTCTTCATAGATTTAGTGTTTGAGATTACAAGAAGACATCAAAATGGCTAGTGTACTAAATAAATTCTTATGATTTCTAAAGAATGCTGATAAGTCTACTCATTTGGATTCTTTTTTAAAAATCATACAAATTGAACCTTGGCATCAATAGACTTTGTATATTGAAAGCTACCAAAATTTAAGTTTCAATGATAAATATTTATCATGCATGTTTTAAATGACATTCAAGTTTATGCTAGTTTTGTTGTTTATATGATGTTATGTGATATTCTAATCCTATTTCATGCTTCTATGTTGCATATATATATATATATATATATATATTATTTTTACAATTTTTTTACTAACGAACCCAAAATGAACCAAACCACCCATAAAATTTTTTTAGCCAAACTGCTGAACCGAACCCCCAAACTCGAACCTGAACCCGAATAGGTAACTTAGTTTGTAATTCAGTTATTGGGAGTTGGTTGGTTGTTTTGTGTGGGGGAGAGTCTTAAAAAATGTTGAGGAAGTAAGTTTGGGGATTGATGAATGTAATTTTGTGAAGAATCAATAGGATCATATTGAGTTACTTTGCAAAAACTGTGGTTTCTACAGAAAAAATCTATGTTTTCTCCATTGTTCAACCACTATACAAGTAAATGGTTGCATAGTGTGTGGAATGAGGAGGAAGTAGGCCTGAGACCCCTTTAAAGTTTCTTTGAGTGCTTTCTTTTCATTTTTTGTGAGTTTTGTGCCAATTTTTCTCAAGGCGGGTAGTGAACCCAGATTTTGCATTTTGAGTAAATTATGAATTATTGAAGCCCTCCACCTACTATACCTTTCATGTGGCTCGGTGGAGAGGGTGTGTACAATATGATTTGAATGTGTGTAGGTCCATTTAAGAAAGGGGAAATGATTTGTGAGTCTTGGATTTGTTGTCCTAAGCAAATCATTGCTTAAATTGCATGAAAATGGAGATTTTAGCCTAGGGTTTGTTAAAATAAATGAGAGTGGGGGAATATCTTTAACATTTAAGCATATTGGGGTCATAATAGAGGTTTTTGAGTTGATGGAAAGGTTAGGGGAGTTGTGCAAGTGGTACTTTCAATAAACCCTATTCATTTGCATTATAAACAAATGGTTTCATGGGACAACCTGCTAAAGGACCTATAGGTGCAAAATAATCTTACAATTTGCTGTTTTATGACACAACTCAAGATTTTTTGGGGTGTTCTTGTGAAGATCAAGTGTTTAACGGGCACTCACTTTGTGAAAGAGGGCTAATTCACTAGCCCAAAATAGGGGTATGTTATTGGTTCTCAAAATTGGTCCAAAGGAGTCAAGGGTAGTTTTCACATATGTTTTCACCCCCACTCTGCATCAATCCATAGCTTGTTTGAAAGAACTTTTTTTAGGATTTTAGCCATAGCATCAAGCCAGTGAACTGTTTGATAAAAACTTTTTTACACATGTACGAAAAATGTGGTAGCATAGACAAGGCAATGAACTATTTAAAAAAATGCCTCAAAGAAATGTGGTCTCATAAATTCCATGACAAGAAAATGCAATTGATAGTTGCTCCTAGTTATTAGTATTGTAATGTGAAGTAATTGCATAACTGCTTAGGTTGACTTTGTAAAAACTATATTGTAATTGAATTTTTTTCATCTATCAACATCTAGTTGTTAGTTATGCAATGTGAAGTAACGCTTTGAGTTTGAAAGATGTGCAATGCAATGTAATCAACGATATAAATATAAACTACATAATACAACCATTCTTTTTTATGCTATTGTACATTGATATTTAACCATTGCTCACTTGATTAAATTTTCAAAGAGTTTAATCATGCACATGAGGAAGAAATTAAATTTTGATTGTCAACTTCTATGTATCAAATTATCCAATAATCTTGAGTGTATCTCCATATACAAAAATGGCATTAATGCTAACTCAAACAAAGTTTTACAAAATGTGGCATATGCCATCTCGATGTCTATTCAAAATTTACATGCCAAAATATCTATCTCATCCTAAACTACTAGTGGATCATCAAAATAGAGCCTTTTTGAAGCATTCATTGGCTCTGAAGGTAGCTGCACAAGAAAAATTCAAACCACAATTGAGATTAGTTATACTATATGATTTAAAATCGAATAATTAACATCAAAATCAATATACATTGAATTATAATTGAACTCTAAATTGTTTTGAAATCTTGATTACTTGAAATATCTGTCTCTTCAAAGGGTCAGGAGTCCTAAAATATGACCCTCTCAAAGAATCGACCAAACCAACTTGTGTAATGCCAATCTATATATGTGAACAAAAACATAAAATCGATCCAAGTTAGCATACAATTGTTGGTAATAGGAACATATAAATACCAAACACAAAATAAAATAAAATAAACACATACCTTTTTAGGCTGATCTTTTTCTTTATCTCCTTTAGGTGTTTCGAAACCTCCTCCTTGAGGTGTTTCAACAACTACTCCTTCAAGTGTTCCAATACGTACTCCTTCAAGTATTGTGGCACTTGTCAACAATGACGTATAGCTCATAACTACCTTTACATAAAAATTACAAGTACATATGAAACTACCAATCTATGTCGATGTATGTATAATCATTATAAGATCTTAAAAATCTTAATTCAATCAAGTTTGAGTTCAATTACCTTCCCCTTATCTAACATTGCACTTCCATAATTTGGACAAGGTTGCACCTCACTCACATTAGGTATTTCCTACAAGAGGAAAATAAGATAAACATATAAGTTATTATATAATTTCATTAATGACAGTTCAAATGACAAGCAAGTATATAATAAAAAAATGTAAATGAGTGAGTGCAAAAATATATACTGTGTGCATGTCGAGGCCAAATGAAATGGCCCTAAGGGTGCTATCAGTCACCTGTGCGAGCTCCTCCTCAGACATCAACTATTAAATAGACTATGTAAATAAATATTAGTACATTATACTATCTCTTATTAATATTCATTTAAAAACAAATGCAAGTTATGAATTTCAACTTAAATCATACCTATGTCACTATTCCAATGTCCCCCTCTCTAGCAGGAGAGGACTTTGTAGGGTGTGCTCCACTCCCCTGCATCTGATCTATAATTTCCACATCATGGAGGTCATAATCAGTAGTGTCCAAGGGATGCTCGGTGGGTTGTATAAGAGGACCCAAGCATATATGGTGGCACATGGAGCAAGTATGCAGCACACAAATATGTTGACTTGATGAGGATGATGTAGCAACACTTGAGCCATCGTCAACATCATCAAAATGTGGCTGAGCTACTATAGAAGCATGTGAAACCAAAAGACCACTTAAAGAGTGAATAGCCTGGATAGTCTGTGTGGCCGCATCTTGCATGATATCTGGATGATATTTTGGAGGTGGCGGAGGAAGGGAGGAGAGGGAACATATGGGCATGGGATTACTCTAACTGCCCCTAGTTTATCTTGAGGCATACCTCCACCAATGCCCTGGAAGGGTTTAATGTCAAAGTAATTGACATGATGCCCTAGCACAATCTCAACATATAATTTTTTAATAAAGTAAAATGGTATATCACAATTGTTGTTCAGTTGTTTATCAAAAACCATACACCAACAATCCCAAAAGTTATCTACAATGTCCCTATGCGTGCACCATTTTATAGAAAGTTTTGGTTTATTAACCTTAACTGGCAAACTAGTGTGAGGGTTAACAAATAAAGAGGCTATTTAGGCTTTGGTTATTCCAAGATCTTTCACATCATCATAAGACAATTCACATGCATAATATTCACTCATGTCTTCTCACCACAAATGAAAGGCATTATGTTGGGTGGAGAGGGTTTCTATATTTTTAATTATTTTGTTCAATGTGTTTGACATCTTAGATAATTGAGGGGTTCTCATATAAACATCAGAAATGCCCCTCAATTGCTGCAATTTTTCACCAATTAAGTCTTCAATTGATGGTTGCGGAGGTGGTGGAGCATTTGACATTTGTGCATTTTCATTCTCAACTGGTGGATCATTTGGAATTTGTGCATTTTCATTCTCAATAGCCATAATGCCTAATTAAAGTTAAAAACTAATTAATCTAATTGAAATTAGACAATATAAATGAAAATATTGTAAAAATACCATAGTTTTTTTTTTTAAATCCAAAAAAACCCTACTTTAACAAAAATTCATAAGATTCTCTAATTTTTTAATACAAATACATAAACAACACTATTTTAAAAATCAAAACCATAAAAAATTCATTTTAATCAAAAATCCATTCTAAACTCAAGTTTTTCTCATAAAAAAATCAATCAAAAACCCTATTTTGAAATAAAATCCATAAAAAACTAACTAAAATTATACAAATCTAATTCAAAATTCGATTAAAGCAAAGAAAAATCCAAAATCTAACCTTTCAAAATAGATATTGGATAAATCAAATATCTGTTATGTGAAAAACCTCCTCACTGTGTGCCCACGGCCTGTGCAAGTGTGAAATGATTTTAACAGCCCGATATATATATATATATATATATATATATATATATATATATATATATATATATATATATATATATAGAGAGAGAAGTAGTAGCATATATATATATATATATATATATATATATATATATATATATATATATATATATATATATATATATATATATGCCTCAAATCAAATATCTGATTTGGAAATCTTGGCTTGGGCATTGCTTTGGAGCAATGTACTGACACCCAAGCCAAAAAAAAAGTCAACTCGATGTTTTCGCATTTTTGGGTCGATGAAAAAAGTAATTTTCTCCCCATTGCCACTTTTTTGGCCCATCATGATCCTGCACATACCCTACGATTGATGGTTGCTTATGGGTTTTGGTCAAGTTTAAGGCTACAATATGCCTCATGATGCACAAAAAGGGGTCTTAGGTGCCCATAATAAGTGACCTAAAGGGAAATTGATGCAAGGGGTGCTAAAAAGGTCCAAATTAAGTGTGAACATGCAAAGGTATGCATTTTTCTACACTATAACATCTATGAAGATAATATTCTAAAATGGCAACAAAAGTAAATGGTAAATGACATGGCAATACAAATTTAAAACTTTCATTTTTCCCCGCATTGAAGTGTATGGGAATCATAAAATGGTCATATGATTGAAAATAAGTGGAACTCACAAATGTGCATGTAAATTAAATATTTATACATCAATGGATATAGCTAGGAATCAATGGACCCTCTAAGGTGTCATCATATAGTTTTTTTGGTTTTTTACTCTACATGGGAACCTTAAAATAAAGGAAAAATATTTTTTGAGAGGCTTATATGACACAAGTATAAATAAGTGAAAGAATAATCACAAATGAGTATCAAAAAATGTAAGGTAGAGAGGAATATAATTATAAAATTTCACTTATATTAGAAAAGCTTAATGATCCAACTATTTCTATTTCTACTCAATTAATCAAGTAAGAGACAATTCATGAAACTCAACCATAATTCTTAATGTTATACCCAGTCAGACATTTAAGAAAAATATTCTAGGTAATTTAGAATTTAATATTATTTTGATTAAGTATATATAGTATTGTTAGACTTAATGTTGTATCTATGTTGATTTATTAAATATGCATGTCATTTGAGCTTTAGATGGTCAACAAAACACTAGGCAACATAGGTTACCATTTTCTATTTATAACAAAACATCAAAAACAATGGATGCAATGGATGCTAGAGATGATAAGTAAATTATGTAATTATTTTCTAACAATTTTTGTATGTTTAATTTTTAAATCAATTTAATAACTAAACTATGTAATTTACAAGTTTTGTAGACATTGTAATGGAGGATCATGTTCAACACCATTGTGGATAATTAATGCAGTTTATTGTACTTCTAGCTTAAATTGAATATTTAGAAAATTGGCTCATTGGCCGAATCATACTAACTGTAATTATAATTAAGTTTCATAGTTGTTGACCCATTGTATTATTAGTTACTAAATGATTCAGTTTTTATATTGTTTATAATACTAATTGATATTATTTTATTAATAGAAATGATGTGAGGCATAGCTAAAATTATTTGAGAGTCTTTGGTTGTAGGGTCATAGCCAATTTTGTTTATTAGAATATTTATTTGATAATATAGTATGATGACTAAATGATGAACATTATCATCAATATTATTATTTTTATTATGGAATGATAGTAAACATGAAGTATTGATTATTTTTATGGAATAGTATTATAAAAAAGCTTGTTTGAATTATAAAATAGTTTAGCAATTAGAAGAATAAGTAAGTGATTCAAATAATTATTTTTAATTGTTATTATGAAAAATTTATAGTCTCTATTATTTTATTTTCAAGAAATATGAAGAGTTTAAAATGAAAGATCTATGAAAAAAGAAAAAGAAAAAAAAGAGTTTTAGGAGGGGGAAAGGAGAAAAGTGCTGGAAATAAAGGGGAAAAAATAGATTTTTGGAAGAGAAAAGGAGAGCTAGTGGAAAGAGGCTAAAAGAAGTTGCAAAGAACGAGGATTCAAATCTGAAGAAAGAGGTAAGAAAATTGGTTGTTTATACGTTGATGTTTTTTTGAGCTTAATAATAGAATTCAACGATTTATTAAGATGGTAACATTATTAGCGAGCTGTGTGAGCCAATATTTGCTCTGTGTGAGCCATGCTCTGTGTGAGCCAAAAACAATTGCTCTATGTGAGCTTATGAACAAGTTGCAGCTCTATGTGAGCTAGTGTTGAGCTCGGGGGTGGACTTATCAATCCTATGGTTGGGAGGTGAGCTAGTGTTGAGATCATGTTACATTAATTCATGAAATGTTTTCCCTAATTTTATGTGATAATGAAGGATTGTATATTTCAATATTAATAGATTTTTGGAAGGATCTAACTTTCAGACAAGTTTTCAACATTATTCTTTATATCCATATCATTAAGGAAATTTTTGTTAGTATAAAAGTATTTATATCATCTCTATTTATTTATTAATTTGATTTGATTTCTTCATAAATTTAGATATTTAATTGTGTTCTATTAGCCGGTAGTAGAATGGGCATTACAAATGACTAATTTTTTGGTATTATATACTTACATTCATAGTTATAAAGTATCTTTTGAATTAAAAACATATGTGATTAGTTCCAAGCCTCCCATCTTAAGCACTTCAACCATTCCTCAACACCATAATTTACTTATATAGTTAAAATTATATATTCTTATATAGCTAGTTAGGTCATCCAAAGGGTTATAGTTAAGTATCTATCTTTTTGGGTTTTGAATGCTATTTGCATGCTAGAATATCATTAATCTCATCTCTTGCTAAGAAGTACATGTGTGAATTTTCATTTGGCTCAAAAATTTGGTATCCTTGTTAATGTTCTCAAATATAAATTGTTCCTCCTTTTATTCCTATAAGTACCATCACTTGCATGTTATCGTACTTATAAATAAGTGCATTCAAAGGTGTAATGAATAAAAGGAACATAGATATATGGGAAAATATGGGTAAAGTATGGGAATTTATGTAATATAGACACTGATATTCATTTTTGGTTATGTTATTCCTCACCTAATAATTATTGTAAATGTATAATTATAATATTTGATTTAATATTTTATATGTATAGAGTGATTCTTATCTAAAATTTATGTTATTTATTATTATAGACTATGCGATGTTTGTTGTTATTTATTCCATGACTTCATGTCATAATGAATAAGTCTATATGGCATAATCTAGTTTAGACAGGGCTACACCATGTGACTTAGGTCACTAAAATTAAATCTCCATTTTAAACCCAAAATCTAATGCCTTTCACAAAATGAGTTGACCTTGTTAGCTCATTTAAGAATTAATTCAAATTAATGATCATATGCATGTACTAAAGAATACCTCCTAAGTCACTTAAGACCATATATTATTTGAAAATAGATAGAACACAAAGTAATCACACAAAAATAAATTTGATTCAACAACATTCAAAATTAACATTTTGTAATTATGCACCACACTAATATACTAGATTGACATTGTATAGTGTGTTTTTAGCATGTTTAGACTCCAAAAAGTTTGTCAACATCCTTCTAGCGTAGGTTCCTATGCTTATTCATAATGGGAAAGCTATCTCAGAGTCCCTTATAATCCTACAATACATAGACGAGACATGGCCTATAGTACCCCTGCTGCCCAAAGACCCATATGAATGAGCCATGGCTCTGTTTTGGACTGCATTCATCGATGGCAAGGTGGGTACACTTAAAATTTTCTTTTTGGATTTTCTACTGACATCAGATAATTTTTAAGCTTATTTAAGTCATATTGGTTCAAAATGTATCTGCTCTCTACCTTGTTTAGATGATTATTGCTATGAAATTTTAGACCTATGATTGTAAACAATTATGTGACATTTGACAGATAACTCATATACTATAAAATACAAATATATAAAAATAATAATATTTAAAAGTTAATATCGTTATGCAAAAAAGAGAAAGAAAAAGAGTTGGTATCATGCACTTTAATCATTTCTCTTAACCATTGCAATTTCTTGGCTAAGGAATTTGAGGAGTTAATTTCCCAGTTAAGAATAAGAGGAAATCAGAAAAATCCAATCAGAAACAAATCATTTGCCTTGCTAAGTTTAACCTTAATGAAGATGTGGAGAGAGCTCATACAAACCAGTGGAAAAGAACTT
>VDFB02288127.1:0-10228 GCA_007258455.2 Sequoia sempervirens | reverse complement strand
ATCATGTACAAAACTAAATTCTTAGTTTTGAGATTGTGTAATGTCCCCTTTTGGTGCTTAGCAAATTCGTGCACATTTAATCAGTTTCTAAGTCTTTCGAAGGCTAAGTGGTTAGTTAGGGAGAACTCCAACATTCTTGCAGAAGCATTTGATCAATCTTGCAAAGCAATTGTTCTAGGGTTTGAGTTTAGTTGGTTAATTGGAGTCTTTGATGCTTTTAAAATCAATTTTTGACCTTTTGGGTGCTCTCCAAACAGGAGGCTATTTTTAGAAAGTTGCCAAGTTGATTTCAATCATCTTTTTTTTGCTTCAATTTCATCATGGTGTGGTTAGAATTGGATTTTGATGATGTTGCATTACTTTCCGCAACTTGGGTGAGTTATTAAGTTATTTAATTAGTATTTCACTAATGTTATCTAATGTTGAGAAATAATTAAAGGACAACTTAGTGTAATAGCTCATTGGAAAGGTGATTATATGTTTGTACATAATGAACTATTTAATTTAACTCAAAAAGTACTTTTTCGAAAGAAAAATAACAAAAAAACAAACTTTTTTGAAAAAGTAGCAAAAAGCAACAAAAAGCAAAAACCATTTTTTCAAAAAATACTAAAAAAGTTATAAATGAGGTGTTGGGGGCTCATTTGAATATGCTAAAGATTACACATATTGTTATGATGTCGGATTCAACCAGCAAGTTCTTCCAAAAATTATTTGAGGACGAAAACCCTCATTTGATTCTTAGTTTCATATTTGAAAGATAATCCCTAGCTAGTGGAGTGGTTCTATTCAGGAATCACATTGTGCTTCAATGGAGTTCCAATTCTAGGGTTTCAAAAAGAAGATAATTCAAAGTATTTTGATTGCAGATTTTGAGATTATGTTTTGATAAATATTTGCAAAGATTTTGGACGTGGTTAGGAAGTGACCTTTGGTGGTTTGGAGGGATTTTGATGATTCATCATGGTTGTTTTGACCCACATTAGTTGTGTATCATACCTTGTAATAGTGTTTCTTGTCATAATCAACTTGACACTACACATACAATAGTATATCCAATGATTTTAAGATCCCCAATATCCTTTACTTGGGTTTTTGGTGTTGTTGGATGAAGGCGATTGCATTAGGAACTACTTATAGCAATTTGTATTGTCCTTTGATGAATTGGGTATACATTCTTTATGATTCCTAGGTCATTGTATTGTTGTTTGGATAAATTTGAGATGAATATCAGACCTTTATGTTGTTGTTTCCACAAATTTTGGAGGCTTTTTATAGAGTGGAGTATGTCTCTAGTTGTTGGGCATCGACTTGGGGTATCCTTGGTTGCATAAAATGAAATTTTGAATGATTTTGAGTGGCTATTTGACTTACAACAGAGGAGTAACTGACCTACAACCATCCAGTCAACTCAACCTTGTTCATACCGACACTCTTATTTCTAGGTACGCTAAATTGGTTGTTGTTTCGGTGATTGTTTTGATGTTAGGATCGATATTTATCATTGTTACAATAATTATTTTGCATTAGTAGCACATTTCATTTTATAGATGATTTCCTTGAGTTGACATTGTAACACTGAGTGGTAGTACCACTAGTGATCTGCTCATGATATTTTTTGTTACTTACCCCACTTAATAAGTGACTCTTGTTACTCACCCTACTGAATAAGTGGCTCATTGGTTCTCACTACTGAAAAACAAAAGAGTTTCTCTTAATTATTGTATTTACTCACCACTGAAAAGTGGAAGAGTTGGCTTTACATTTCTAGTATTGTATGAGCTTTCCCACTAAAAAGTGGAAGTGCTAAGCTAACCCCATTTGATAAGTGGATTACTTTTAGTTGTTTCATTTTCAAGTATTAGTGTAATCTTGTACATTGTATGCTCTCACCTCGCCCATACTAGGAACTTGGTGATCAAAAAGTGGAAAAAAGAGTTGTTTAGTAATTTCCAATTGTTGAGCTAACAAGATTTTCAAAAAAAATTAAGGGCGATTACTACATATTGCTTATGATTAAATTTTTCATTTTTCCATTTGCTTACATTTGGACCTCCCACTTTACCTGACACGACTGACCACATCCAAATGACTCAATCTTAACACAACTCAACACACAAAATTTCACACAAAATGATCAATTCTAAAATTTTGAAAATGATCTTATGACTTTGAGACTTTGATAATCCAGACTGAAACTTCACTAAGGTGTTTTGAGTTGTACAACAACTACTTGCATGGGCAATAAAGATTGTTTGGGGGTGTTGCCACAATAGTGTGTCTCACTTTTGGGACATGTTGATTTTTTCCTAAAATCATTTCTTTTAGAAAAACTAATTATTTAAGCTTTGAGAGGTTCCTCCTAAAGGTTTTTAATTGAAGAGGGATAGATAAGACCTACGTATATCAAACCCCCTTGGATAAAACCCCTCTAGTATTAAATCATACCCACAATGGAGTCTCCTTGGCACCTATCAAAATGTTGGCAAAAATCCACTTTTTCTTTACCTTTTGAGGGATTAAATAACACTATTTAGAAATTATATTTTACAAGATTGTAGCCCTTGAAACAATCTTTCCAACAAATATAGTTTTGATATGTTTTCATTTTATCATATATTTAATTTTTAATTTTTACTAAACATAGGTTTTTCTTCAAACATCAAGCTCTTCATTTTGTAGAGGTGGAAAAATAGTAAACCATTCTTAAAAAAATTCAAAAAATACCTTTCCCTAGGTATTGATTTCCTTGTTTCACCAAAAAAAGAAAAAATGGATTTTAATATATACACAAGTTAGGTTGTACGACACATGTGTATGTTCAAATTATAGTTACAGTGACTTCGAAAATTAAATAAAAATATATATATGTGACAAAAAATTATGGAAAAATATCATTTCCCTAGATATTGATGTTGAGAATCTATATTTCAAAAATTAGAATTTTATCCTTTATAGAAAAAAAGTTATGTTGTACGACACAAACATTACTTTTTGAAAATGTTGTTTTCTATTTAAAACTAGTTATTAAAGGAGATGTTGAAAGATTCATGATTTATTTTGGAAAAAATTAAAAAATATATATTTAGAATCTTCACACAAATTTCCACAAATCACTAGTTTGCATCTTCAAATTCTTAATAGTTTAGCTGCTATAGGTCTCTGAACATGAAGATTCAGTTAAAAATATTGATGTGAATGTCCATCTTGGGCAAAAAGTGAGACATAGTATTGTGATTTCACCCTTGGAAAGGACCTAGAGAATTTTGAAAAGGCGGGCAAGGACATCGGTGTTTGCTACAAAGTATTTGAAGTCTGCAATGAAGTCGGATTTGGGGATGCCCTCTGCAGTGAATTCAGAGGTAATTCAAAACCCTCATTACATTAAACACAAAATTTATAGCTTTCTGATTGGCAACTTATAGTAGTTACAATCTACTGCTCTTAATAATGTTCTTTTACAATCTTGCCACTATTCTACTTCATAACATGTTTGAGCTAAATATAATAAAATTTGGGTGTCAGTGCCAAAATAGAATTTCCTCAAACAATTTTGATACATTTTCACTGCAAGCGCAAATTGTCCTTGTGCAAAGTAAACATGTGCTAGATTTACCCACACACCAGGCATCTGAACAAAGATGTTTCCTACTACAGCTTCTTGTACCTATGTAAAAATTTCCTTTGCAATATCAAATTGACCCCTTTCAACTAGCACAATGGCTGCCCCATTTGCAACATAAACATTTCCTGGTCTCTGTGCAAACACTTTACAATACAGTTTTCTAGCTTTCTCAAGATGTTGTGCCTCCACCTTTGGATCCTTCCTCTCATTGCGAAAAGCTGAAAAATAATTCCAATTTCCAAGTGAAATGTCAGCATACGAATTCTTTGCATCTAATTCACTTTGTGCAGCTTTAATTGTTTCTTTTTCTGTAAGCCAATAATATGTTTTCAGTTCCATTTTTCCAAGCATAGATAAAGCATTTTATGGGTTTTTATCCACCTTATAAAGTGTGTCCCCAATCAATTCTAGGCTTAGTTGGATCTCATTCTGAGCCTAATCCATGGCTGCAAGATGTAGATATGCATCCACATAATCAGGAAACTTGAACAATATTAGCCTATATAAAAGATTTGCTTTTTCAATATCATGTAGTTGTTCAAACAACCTAGCAAGATTAAATAGTGTTGTGACTTTATTCCATGGCAACTCAAGTGAAACACCACCTTCTTCTAGTCGATGGAAGAATTCTATATCTTTAAAGAGCACAGGAAAAACTGCAGAATTGGCACTGGGGCTTTTATTTATGAATTCAACCCAAATGTCATTTCCTAATGCCTCCATAAAAGTTTGTTGAGCCAACTCTAGTTCATCACGCTCAAAATGAAGAACCCCAATGTTGTTTAACAATTGAATGGGTACTTCTTCTCTACTCTTCTTTAGAAAAGACTTTGTTGTCTTAAGAGAATCTAAGGCTGCACTAGGGTTTGATGATATTAATAGCTCACCCATCTTGATAAATGCATGGGCATCATGTGGATCTATGTGAGTTTCCTTTCTTAAAATTTACAAAGCCTTCTCTACCTGCCCTTGCTGAGCATATATATGGCCTATAGCTTTTAATCTCTCATAGTTCTCAAGGTGGACCTCCAGAACCTTTTCAAAATTTGAGAGAGAACTCTTAAGATCTCCTAGTTTCAATTGAACCTTTCCACAAAATCCTATGGCCTCTTGCTTTCCTTGACTGATTCATGTAGTAGTGGCTAGTAGTGTCATAATCACCTTTACTATGATAAGATCATACAAGATTATAATATAAATGAGATTTCATGAGAGGGTGGTCAATTTAAATAAGAGTTGTCTCAATCAACTGTTCCATAAGAAAATGTTTCCCTATAAAGAAAAAATGATTTGCTAAATGATTCAATGCCATTGCATAGTATGCGTATAATTCAAAGGCTCTATAAATCTTTTCCATTCCTTTATGAACACTACCTTTTTCACTAACTATGAGAATCCTACAAGTAAAAAATTCACAAAACTGACCACAGGGATTTATGTAGAGGTAGTACATCTTTTCCTAATGCCTCCATAAAATTTTGTTGAGCCAACTCTAGTTCATCATGCTCAAAATGAAGAACCCCAAGGTTGTTTAACAATTCAATGGGTACTTCTTCTCTACTCTTCTTCAGAAGAGACTTTGATGTCTTAAGAGAATCTAAGGTTGCACTAAGGTCTGATGATATTAATAACTCACCCATATTGATAAATGCATGGGCATCATCTGGATCTATATGAGTTGCCTTTCTTAAAATTTCCAAAGTCTTCTTTGTTTGCCCTTGTTGAGCATATATATGGCCTACAACTTTTAAGCTCTCATAGTTCATAGGGTGGACCTCCAAAACCTTTTCAAATTTGGAGAGAACTCTTAAGATCTCCCAGCTTCAATTTAACCTATCCACAAAATCTTGTGGCCTCTGGCTTTCCTTGACCGATGCCATAAAGTAGCAGCCAGTGGTGTCATAATCACCTTTACTATGATAAGATCGTGCAAGATTATAATATGAATGATATTTCATGAGAGGGTGGTCAGTTGAAACAAGAGTTGTCTCAGTCAACTATTCCACAAGAAAATGTTGCCCTGTGAAGAAAAAATGGTTTGCTAAATGATTCAATGCCATTGCACAGTACATGTATAATTTAAAGGCTACACGCATCTTTTCCATTCCTTCATGAACACTAACTTTTTCACTAATTGTGAGAATCCTACAATTCAAAAATGCACAAAACTGACCACAGAGATTTTTCCCCATTTCAAACAGCAAAATTACCAAAAAAATGTGTTTAAAACCTAAAAAAATACAAATAAAATCACATTGATTTTCGTGCCAAAAAAAATGAAACCATAGCTTGTTGCTTACTATTATGCTTTGATATATTTTTTCCAAACATCCATATGTAGCTTTTTTGAAATCACTTGTTTTAGGCTTTTAGCCATAGTAGCAAGGTAGAGAACTGTTTGATAAAATGCTTTGGTAGACATGTATGAAAAATGTGGTAGCATAGATAAGGCAATGAACTTTGGAAAAAATGCCTCAAAAGAAAAAATGGCTCAAAGAAATGTGGTCTCATGGTGATGGAATGCCATGACAATCCACAACAATTTTCTTGTCATGGCATTCCATCACTATGAGACCACATTTTTGAGGGTTTTCCAAACATCCATAGTTTGTTCTAAAGCACTTGTTTTAGGCTTTAGCCATAGAAACAAGGCAAAGAATGTTTGATAAAAATGTTTTGGGTAGACATGTATGAAAATGTGGTAGCATAATGCGTGCGGAACTTTTTGAAAAATGTGTCTGTAAAAGAAATGTGGTTCCGTATGGAATAAATGCCTCAGTCCCTCTCTCTTCTCCGCCAGACAAAGCAAATGTAATTGGCAGTTGCTCCTAGTTATTAGTTATGCAATGTGAGGAAATTGCATAACTGCTTAGGTTGACTTTGTAAAAACTATATTGTAATTGAAATTTTGTCATCTATCAACATCTAGTTATTAGTTATGCAATGTAAAGTAATGCTTTGAGTTTGAAAGATGTGCAATGCAATGTAATCAACAATTTGAGTATAAACTACAAAAATCTATTTTTACAATTCATTAGTTAAACTCTCTATTTTATTTGCTCTCTATAACTCTATTTCTATGGAAATGCCTTTCAATTAAAAAATAGTTTTTGTCTCTTAGTCTACAATTTTTTGTTGCTATGTGTAGAAAATTACAGATTGATCAATGTCGAAGGTTGACTACGGATCAATACCATGCATATGATGAGAGAGTAGTCGATGAGAGGGACATGGAAAAATATCCATGTCCATGTAATGACTATCTTGGTGGAAAGGGGAGAAAAAAAGGTTTGATTTATCGACATATGATAAGATATGGGCATAGTGGTACAAGCCCTTGGGATTACAATTATTATGAAGATATGATAGAATTGCAAAGTGTGAGAGATGAAGAGGTAACAAACATAGATGAAGTGGCACCAAACATAGATGAAGAGGCATCAATGTTAGACGAAGGGTTTGAAGTTGATAGAATGTTGAGTGAGGCCCAAATTTACTATCGGGGCCAATTTAATGGAGGATGTGCTTGTTTTCCAGTATAGTTGGATTGCAAAGTTAAGCTGTTCAAACAAATCCTTAAATTCTTAACTTGCAAAGTGGTGTTTGGCTGGAAAAATGAGAGTGTGGTGATCAGTTATTGGCATTACGGCGTGCGTTGTTACCAACTTCACTCAATACTGCCAAACAAAACGGACGAACGACAGAAGGAATAGACCAGATTGTAGAAAGGTTCTTCGCCACTTTTCGGTAATCCCACGATTACTTTAAATGTATAAGTGCAGAGACATTGTTGAACCTATGCAATGGCATGCCCAAAATAAGAGCACTAATGGAAAACAATGACATGTGCCTAATTCTAAGACGTGGATGGAATTTGATAACAAATGGCTTGATTTTTCTCAAGATCTTCGTAATAGAAGGTTGGGTTTGGATCTAGATGGGGTGAAGCCATTCTTAGATCAAAGTACTAAATGGTAAACTTGGCCAATTTTTTTAATAAATTATAATTTTCCTCCATGGTTAGCAACTAAACCATTTTTCTTAATGGTATCATTGATTATACCAGGAAAGAAAAGTGTGACTTCAAATATAATTGATGCTTATCTAGAGTCATTATATGATGAGCTAATGAAATTGTGGAAAGGAATTGAAGAAATTCAATCTTTAAGGGATGGTCATTCAATCAAATTCACTTTAAGAGCTTCCTTATTTTTTATGGTTCATGATCTTCCTGCATATAGCACATTGTCTAGTCTCAATGTTCATGGATACCATGGATGTCTTGCTTGCAAATTTAAGGATTTTGTGAGGCACTAAAGAATTTTGTGTAAGTGTATTTATTGTGGACATCATGCTTACCTTAAAATGTATCATCCATATCATCAACAAAAAACATGGTTCAATGGTCAAGAAGAGAATCGTGAAGCACCATTGCAAATAATAGGTGATTACTTTGTTGAGAATGGACAAAAAAGAATGTCATTTATTGAAAATGATGGGATTGTTGGTATTAGATATGATCCATGTAATCAAAGTGGTGTAAGAAGTTTGTGTATATTCTATAATTTTCTATACTTTAAGGACATAGCCATTAGGCATACTGTTGACTTTATGTATACTGAGAAAAATATAGCCTATGATATTATAGAAACTCTTTTTGGTGCTTTTGACACTATTTCATCACATGAAGACTTTCGACAACTAAAGATGCATCAAAATATTTGGGTTGAAAAATATGATGATGAAAAATATAGAAAACCTAGTGCTTCTTATGTCTAGACAAAGGAACAATGTGCACATTTTTTACAGTTGATGTCTTAGACTCGCTTTCCCACTAGATATGTAAGTAGTAGTATTAGAATCCAAACTGACATTAATGGCTTAAGAGGCCTCAAGACCCATCGCTATCATGTCATAATGGAGAATATTTTACCTATTGTGGTAAATATATTAAGTTTGGCAAAGCGGCCAAGACTGGAAGTTATAAGGTTGGGCCTAATATTAAAGAGAATGACTTTACGTGTATTCGATATTTCAAAATTTGATAGTTTGAGGGAGGAGGTTGTTGAAGTCCTTTGTCTACTGGAATGGGAATTTCCACCAACAATCTTTAACATTTCTATGCATCTTTTGATACATCTAGAATATGAACTAGAGCAATGTGGCCTAGTAAGAAAGAGATGGATGTATCCTATAGAACGATATATGAAGGTTTTGAAAAAAATTGTTCGTACTAACCAAAAGGTAGCATGTCTGAGGGATATTAAATGCAAGTGTTTTGCACAAAATATATGAAAGATTTTAGAAATGTCAATTGACGTTTATGGGATGATGACAAAGAAGAGAGAGTTGCAAGTGAAGTATTAGAAGGCAATGGATGTCACTTCAAGCTATCACATCAAGAAAGAAGTGCAATACATGCCATATTATTCAAAACACATATTTGTTTGATAACTAGCACAGGTAAAAAAAAAATTACTCAATAATTTATTTAGTCAATTGCATTTACACATTTATATTATTAATCTTACTATTTGTACTGTTGGCATTACAATTCGCACCTTTGGAGTGTGTATTGGCAACAAACAACTATGCACAGTTGAAATGCTCTTCAAATTAGGAAGGGAAGCTCCCTCTTTTGCTGATATGCATGAAAAAGTAAAATATGGACTAAATCCTATCTTTTTGACTTAGCTGGAAGAGGCACAAGCTAAAGAAAACCAATACATTGCAGCTAAGGTTTTTCTCTGGTTTGTGCAGATCTTAACTACAACTAAGATAATGCTAAAACCATCCTATCTCCTCTAGATAAACAAAGCAAGAGGAATTAAGAGCAGGGAATTGGTATACGATAATCTTTAAGTTAGGATTTCCAAGGAGGCAGGACACCTATTCGAGGCATAGGCTAAAATGAAGGTTATTGGAAATGACATCAAATAGTAAGTTAGTTCTCAAGATTCCTAAGGAGGCGGGACACCTATCCAAGTGTATGCTAAAATTAACTTACTAGAAACAATACTTGGACGATAATATCTATCTCTAAATTCCCAAGGAGGGACTCCTATCTGAGCTGTAGATATGAAACAAAGATTATTAATAACAACATCACATGATAAACTTTATTTTTAAATTCCCAATGAGGAGGGACTCCTATCTGAGGTGTAGATATGAAACAAGCTTATTAATCACAACAAGAATAAATATGGGACAACAAATTGCGTAGTGAGACACACACACAATGAACGATCAAACCAACTTTACATATAACTAAGTGAACAGATACAAAATAACAATATTGCATGGAAAGGTAGCTCAAAAATTTATTATTGCAGCAAAATTTAAAGTGCAAATGCACAAAGGTGCTCTTATTTATAGAAGCTCGGAGGATTAGGGTTCTCGAGTTAACATGAGTCTTGCAAGCATGCAATATTTATTCTTAAACCTAAATGTATGCAACTTAATAGTTAATTGGAAAAACTACCTCAGTTAACCAATTGTAAACTAAACTAATTGGACTGTGTGATATGCAATTCCTTATTGATATGAGAGTCAACAGATAACTAAAAATTATTTAACTGAATCCTAACTAAAAGCTCCACATAG